>AWOL01S0094984.1:0-11437 GCA_000715115.1 Nicotiana otophora | reverse complement strand
TCGTGTTACGTCCAGGCCCAGGTTCGAGGCGTGACAAAGCTTGGTATCGGAGAACTAGATTCAAGTATCCTAGGGAGTCTATGAAGCTGTGTCTAGTAGATTTTTCTGTATATGTGTGTATCTGCCACACATATAAATGGTTAACTACCAAGACATTTAGGATTGTCTCATTTCCTTCTACTCTAGATCGTACCATGAAACTTAGTGTAATAGGTAACCATGATATACCGAGTCCTAAAACATGAGATACACTATTTCTTCAAATTGCCAACAAACCACATTGTTTTTGAAGATCTTGATTCTAGTCGGTTGGTTCTTTGTCAACTCAAAGAATCACATGACTGCTCCAAGCGTTTAACACCCCATAAATCCGGATTAGTTGTGTTTGTATGAAATGAGTATTAATATGACCTTCTAAACATGTGAAGTTCTATCGGGATGAGTATGGGTGGAAACAATTGTTTTAAGAGCAAGACCGAGAGTGAGTTGTATAAAATTAAATATAATCGACTAAATTTATGGGAGGTACGTATTATAGCCTTGGTCAGTGCAAGGTCATACAAATTGACAGCCATACACAATGCAAGGCCTTAAAAACTCAGTGCCACAAACAGTGCAAGGCACTGTCCAGGGCAACTTCCGCAACGCCCCAGACAGTGCAAGGCATTGTAATTTTGGCGACTCTGATAGCGCATTCCACAATTATTTCGGCACCCCTGACAATGCCTCGCGCAAGTGAGGTTTACCTGAGATATATATATTTTCCTCCACAAGTTTAGGACGTGTTCACTTATTTAAAAGCCCTACCTTGTTCCCCACACCCCAAACACGAAAACCTACTCTACAAAAGTAAGCTCTCAAGAATCTAACTTCCCCAAGGTCCCTCTATCATCCAAGATATTCGATCGAAACACTATTATTGAGAAAGGAAATGCCAGAAGTCGAATTCAAGAGGATTAAACTTTACAAATGTAATGCTTCTACTCCCAAATCATTTATATCTATGAATTGATGAGCTTTGAGAGAATAGTAAATGGGTTTGATAAAGAAAACCATGTGAACTATGGCATGTTTTTTGATTGTTGACTTATGCTTGTTGTAAACATTTAGGTGATGGAAATTGGTGTTTGTTTCCTCTATTTGGGACTGTAAGATTGCTTAGAAGTAGTAGAATGAGAACTTGGTGAAGAAAAGACCAAATATTAAGGGTTGTGAGGCTTTACGCCCAAAGGGTGTTTGATAGAATTCCTAAGTGATCAAAACATGAGAATTAGTGCTAATATTGGTTCATCTTGATATATATTGACATAGATTATCATTGAAGGAGGCGATGAGCATTGTGATATGCTAAAAAGTGCCAGCGTCAAGATATGTGAGGCTAGCTCTCTATGTTTGGGAATGTTAATAATTCTCCCTACACTACGTTTTCTTTACAACGTTACTAATTGCCTCTGAAATATAGTTAAGCCTAGTTCCTTGAATAGTTGTAGAGCATCTATTCTCTAGATTCATAACTCGTTCATGACTGTCATTCAGAACGTTTGTGAGATCATTGTGTATTCACTATAGACTCTGGTTTCATGTACCCGAGTCTCAGTATAGCTTACTTAGCTTGTCATAAATAGTTGAAGTATCAGTGTTCATAATCAGTTCAAGAATACATGTCTCAGTCTAGTCCTATTCAGTATTTTAGTATTATGTAACTTAGTGTGATTCAGTATTTCAGTATCATGTATTGCAGTGTGATTCTAATTACATGATTTTAATTCCCTGAATGTTGAACACATGTATTTGAGCCTAAGGCCGCAGTTAATGCTTTATGCATCTTTGGGATTGAGGCCGAAGTTTATGCCTATGAATGTTTGGGCCTGAGGCCACAGTTACATATATGTAGACTTGGAAATGAGGCCGCCGTTTGTGCGTATATATATTGGGCCTAAGGCCGCAATTTAATAATCAGATAAACAAGATGTTCATCATTCAGAAGAGGGAGCATTCATATCGTTACTTCATTTGTTCGGTTCAGTTATCAGTTATTATTCTAGTTATCTGTTATCAGTTATCATTTCAGTTATCAGTTATTAGTTATCATTTCAGTTATTAGTTATCAGTTATCATTTCAGCTTCAGTTTCAATAGTTATCATTTCAGTTACTAATTATCAATTCTCAGTTATCAGCATAGTTTCAGGTTCAACATTTATAATTCTTTCTTTCAGTTGCTTTACATAATAGTGCAACTCAAATATACTAACGTCCCTTTTTCTTGGGCCCTACATCTCATGATGCAGGTAATGATATACAGGTTGATGATTCAAAGCTCTAGGGTTCTCGTACCAGCTATTTGGTGATCTCCAGTTCTTTCGAGGAATCATCATTACCTTACAGTCTTCAGTATTTGCAAACAAACAGTGTTTTCAGTACTTTATTAGAGGCTTCATAGACTAGAGTAACAGTTAGACAAAGTCCCAAATTTTTCAAATTAAACAATGTTGACTGCATATATATTCAGACTTGTATTAGTATTTCCACACTTTAATTTATATCATTCAGAGTTTCAGCATATCAGCATGTGTTAGTTTATCTTCTGCATTCAGTATGTTATGATATCACATGTTGATTCATCCAGCCAGTTGGCTCGCTCGGTCACATGTAGTCAGGCACCGAGTGCCGTGTTACGTCTAGGCCCAGGTTCGAGGCGTGACAAAGCTTTGTATCAGAGCCCTAAGTTCAAGTATCCTAGGGAGTCTATGAAGCTGTGTCTAGTGGATTTTTTCTTTATATGTGTGTGTTGCCCACACATATAAATGGTTAACTACCAAGGCATTTAGGATTGTCTCTTTTCTTTCTACTCTAAATCGTGCCATGAAACTTAGATCAATAGGTAACCATGATATTCCGAGTCCTAAACCGTGTGATACACTATTTCGTGAAATTTCCCAATAACCAATTTGTTTTTGAAGATCTTGATTCTAGTCGGTTGGTTCATTATTAACTCAAAGAATCACATGGTTGCTCCAAGCGTGTAACACCCCATAAATCTAGATTAGTTGTATATGTATGAAATGAGTATTAATGTGACCTTCTAGACATGTGAAGTCCTATCGGGATGAGTATGGGTGGAAACAATTATTTTATGATCAAGACTGAGAGTGAGGTGTGTAAAATTAAATAGAACTGACTAAGTTTATGGGAGGTACGTATTATAGCCTTAGTTAGTGCAAGGTCATGAAAACTCAAGACCATAGACAATGCAAGGCCATAAAAACTCAGTGACACAGACAATGCAAGGCACTGTCCAGGGCATCTTCCACAACGCCCCAGACAATGCAAGGCACTGTAATTTTGGCGCCTCTGACGGTGCCTTGCTTAATTATTTCGGCACCCCTGACAATGCCGCACACAAGCGAGTTTTACCCGAACTATTTTTATTTTCCTCCTCAATTTTAGGACGTGTTCACTTATTTAAAAGCCCTACATCGTTCCCCCACACCCCAAACATGAAAACCTTTCTAGAAAGGGAAGCTCTCAAGAACCTAACTTACCCAAGGTCCCTCCATCATCCAAGATATTTGATCGAAACACCATTGTTGAGAAAGGATATGCTAGAACTTGAATTCAAGAGGATTAAACTTCAAAAAGGTAATGCTTGTACTCCCAAATCATTTATAGCTATGAATTGATGAGTTTTGGGAGAATAGTAAATGGGTTTGATAAAGAAAACCATGTGAACTGTGGTATGCTTTTTGATTGTTGACTTATGCTTGTTCTAAACATTTAGGTGATGGAAATTGGTGTTAGTTACCTCTATTTGGGATTCTAAGATTACTTAGAAGTAGTAGAATGAGAACTAGGTGAAGAAAAGACCAAATATTAAGGGTTGTGAGGCTTTACGCCCAAAGGGTGTTTGATAGAATTCCTAAGTGATCAAAACATGAGAATTAGTGCTAATATTGGTTCATCTTGATATATATTGACATAGATTATCGTTGAAGGAGGCGACGAACATTGTGATACGCTAAAAAGGGCCAGCAACAAGATATGTGAGGCTAACTCTCTATGTTTGGGAATGTTAATAATTCTCCCTACAATACGTTTCCTTGACGACGTTACTAATTGCCTCATAAATATAGTTAAGACTAGTTCCTTGAATTGTTGTAGAACTTCTATTCTCTAGATTCATAACTCGTTCATGACTTTCATTCTGAATGTTTTTGAGCTCAATGCGTATTCAATATAGACTCTGGTTTGATGTACCCGAGTCTCAGTATAGCTTACTCAGCATGTCATAAATAATTGACGTTTCAGTGTTCATGATCAGTTCAAGAATACATATCTCAGTTTAGTCCTATTCAGTATTTTTGTATTATGTAACTCAGTGTCATTCAATATTTCAGTATCATGTATTGTAGTGTGATTCTCATTTCATCATTTTAATTCTCTGAATGTTGAACACATGTATTTGGGCCTGAGGCCGCAGTTAATGCTTTATGCATCTTTGGGACTAAGGCTGAAGTTTATGGTTATGAATTTGTGGGCCTGAGGCTGTAGTTTGTGCATATATATATATTGGGCCTGAGTCCGCAGTTTAATATTCAGATAAACAAGATGTTCATTATTCAGAAGAGGGAGTATTCATATCGTTACTTCCTTTGTTTAGTTCAGTTATCATTTATCAGTTTAGTAGTACTCGAACGAGCATAGAGACATACCTGAGGTGGTAACAAGATGAGCATAACGGATGCACATATCATGCTCGGTCTACTAAGTCACCTCCTCGACTGGATGCACCCTCCACTGCACCATCACTGAAGCAATATTATTTGACCTCAACATTCGAACATGCTTATCCAAAATGGCCACTAACTCCGAAACATAGGACAAATCCTTGTCCAACTGGACTGAGCTGAAATCCAACACATGGGATGGATCGTCTTGATACTTTCGGAGCATAAAAACATGGAATACTGGATGAACTATAGTTAGACTATGTGGTAGTGCATTTATGTAAGCCACCTCTCCAACTATTAGAAGAATCACAAAGGCCCGATATACCTAGGGCTCAACTTACCCTTCTTCCCGAACCTCATAACACCCTTCATGGGCGAAACCCAGAGCAAGACTCACTCCTCAAATCATGAATGCAACAGCATGAACCTTCTGATCCCCATAACTCTTCTATCTAGACTGGGCTGTACGAAGTCGATCCTGAATCACCTTAACCTTCTCCAAAGCATCCTGAACCAAGTCTGTACCCACTAGCCTAGCCTCACCCGGATTGAACCAACCCACTGAAGACCGATACCGTGTACAAAGCCTTATACGGGGCCATCTGAATGCTCGACTGATAACTGTTGTTGTAGCCAAACACTGCAAGTGGAAAAAACTAATCCCAAGCACCCCCAAACGCCGTCACACATGCACGGTGCATACCCTCCAGTATCTGTCCGTCCGTCTGAGGGTGAAATGTTATGCTTAACTTAAATCGAGTACCCAACTCATGTTTTATGACCCTCTAAAAATGCGATGTAAACTGCGTACCTTGGTCAGATATGATAGATACTGGCACGCCATGAAGCCTGATGATCTCACTGATATAAACCCGAGCCAGCTTCTCAGAAGAATAAATAGTCATCACTGGAATGAAATGAGCTGATTTGGTCAATCTATCCACAATCACCCAAACTGCTTCTGAAGCAATACACCTGGCCGCCGATGCTCGTTCTTCACCTGCTGACAATTTAGGCACCGAGATACATAATCTACTATGTCTTTCTACATTCTCCTCCACCAATAATGCTGTCTCAAGTCCTGATACATCTTCACGACACTTGGATTAATAGAGTACCACGAACTGTGAGCCTCTTGGAGAATCAACTCATGCAAACAATCTATAATGGGCGCACATAGCCTACCCTGCATCCTCAATGCACCGTCATCCCAGATAGTGACCTCCTTGGCATCACCGTGTTGAACCGTGTCCTTAAGGACAAGTAGATGGGGTCATCATACTGACGCTCCCTGATACGATCATAAAGAGAAGACTGAGAAACCACACAAGCCAAAACTCAACTCTGCTCAGAAAGATCCCATCTAACAAACTGGTTAGCCAAAGCCTGAACATCCAACACAAATGGCCTCTCTGTTACTGGTAAATATGCTAAGCTGCCCAAACGCTTCGTCTTGCGACTCAAGGCATTGGCCACCACATTGGACTTCCCGGGGTGGTATAGAATAGTGATATCATAATCCTTAAGCAACTCTACCCACCTCCACTAACGCAAGTTAAGATCCTTTTGTTTGAACAGATGTTACAGACTCTGGTGATCGTTGTTGATCACACAAGGGATACCGTACAAATAGTGCCTCCAAAACATCAAGGCATGAACAATAGCTTCTAACTCAAGGTCGTGGACATGATCGTTCTTCTCATACACCTTCAGCTGTCTAGACATGTAGGCAATAACCATATTGTCCTGCATCAACACCAAGCCGAGACCAGTACATGATGCATCACAGTATATAGTATAAGACCTCGAACCTGTAGGCAACACCAATACTGGGGTTGTAGTCAAAGTTGTATTGAGCTTTTAAAAGCTCTCCTCACACTCGTCAGTCCACCTGAACAGAGCACCCTTATGGATCAGCCTAAGCAAAGGTGCTGCAATAGATGAGAAACCCTATAAGTCCCCATAAATATTTTGCAAAATAAATATAATATTTCGTGGTGCCGAATTAGTTTTACGTGGTGAGGATTATAGAAATTCGTCGTGGCTCGGACTTTTTGGATTGAAAAATGCACTGGGGAGTAAAGGAAAATCTTTGGCAGAAGAGGGCATTTCTGCAGCCCACTATGCAGTCGTAAAATCACTCTGCGGACCGCAAAATGGCTGCAGATTGAAGCAGAAGCGAGGCAGATTTGGGGGAAATCGGCAGTGCATTATGCGACCACAGACCTGTTTTGGGATGCATTATGTGACCGTAGAACAGATATGCGAGCCGCATAATCACCGCAGACCTATCCAACGACTTTAGGTTTTTAGCACAAATTATGCGGCCGATATGCAGACTGCATATCAATTATGCGATCGCAAACCTTGTTCCACAGCTTTAGTTTTAGGTTTTTACAACCCGACCCAACTTCGTTAAATAGGCGATTTATACCATTTTTGGAAGATTAACAAGGAAAACTCACTAGGTCTTCATCCTAGATGTAAGATTCTACAACCTAACCCCTAATTTCAAAATTTATCTAAAGATGGGTAATTAGCAAGACAATTCTTGGGTATGGAAGTTGGTTATTTTGCATGTATGTACTATCAAGGGGTGTAGGATGATTGTTGAGATAAAAATGGTAAAGAATGGGTTGTGGGATGATTGTTGATTTGTATTTGTTGTTGATGATGATGACGATGTTTGAAATTGAAAATGTGAGCATGAAATACTAATACGGCCAACGTGCCAAGTACGATTTTATGATTGTGGCCACTAGTTCCAATGAAATTAAAAGATGTGAAAGAAGTATGAAATGCGATGATTGATATAAAAAGGTTGATGTCTCGAATACGACAGCCTAGCCGATCGGGTCCTGATCGGACACCATGCCGCACACATGGTAGCGATTGTGCTAGAAATTATAATTGAAATTGTAATTGTGGTCGACGTCTCTAATGAGATAGCCTAGCCGATCAGTCATGATCAGACTCCATGTTAAAGGTACGGTGGTATTGATATTGATAGTGATTGTGGTTGATGTCTCTAATGAGATATCCTAGCTGATCAGGTCGTGATCGGACTCCGTGCTAAGAGTACGGTAGTATTGGTATTGTGAATATTGGTATTGTGAATAATGGTATACTGAATGATGGTATATCAGTTCTAAGAATCTCCAACCTGAAGATATGTAAGTTTACGTGAACCCTTATGTGATTCTTAACTTGATGTTTTGGTATTGTTTGAGACTTCCATTGATTTTATGATTGTTCCTCCTTGTAATATTATTCATTCTATTGAGAGGGTGTTTAGTTATACATAATAGTGCTGTTCGACGGTACTAACATCCCTTTTGCCAGGGTGCTGCATCTTTAATGGATGCAGGTGGTTCCACAGTAGGAGACATTGATCAGTGACAGCGGTACACCCTCTTCCCATCCGACTTGGTGAGCTCCCACTTCATTTCGTGGTCATGTATCTTTTATTCCTTGTGTATTGTGTTTGAGGTATAACCGGGGCATTATTGTCAGCATTATCATAGTACTCTTATATATCTATAGAGGCTCCGTAGACACAGTGTAGGTTGTATATTGGTGCTGGGGAAGTCAAACTCGTTATGTTGTGTTTGTATTACTATTGNCTAACGTCCCTTTTGCCAGGGTGCTGCATCTTTAATGGATGCAGGTGGTTCCACAGTAGGAGACATTGATCAGTGACAGCGGTACACCCTCTTCCCATCCGACTTGGTGAGCTCCCACTTCATTTCGTGGTCATGTATCTTTTATTCCTTGTGTATTGTGTTTGAGGTATAACCGGGGCATTATTGTCAGCATTATCATAGTACTCTTATATATCTATAGAGGCTCCGTAGACACAGTGTAGGTTGTATATTGGTGCTGGGGAAGTCAAACTCGTTATGTTGTGTTTGAATTACTATTCTCACTTCAGACTATGAAAAATGCGTGTGAAATTGAAACTTTAAAATGAAGTAGCTTATGGTAAGAAATTAGTAATGCAGACATGATCACCTAATTGTCTATTTAACGAAGATATGTATTATCTTTATTCATGGATGAGTTTTGGGAAAAAAGGAAATCTAACAGGCTTGCTTGGCCGGGTTTACTCGGTTGAACACCGATCACGCTCCCCGAGTTTTGGGCGTGACAAACCCTCTACAAATCAGCGGCTATACCCTGCGACACCAAGAAAACTCAGAATCTCCGTAGCTGAGGACAACTTGGGCCAACTCTGTATTGCTTCAACCTTCTTCGAGATCCCCCTTGATCCGTTCACTCGACACTACACGACCCAAACATGCCACTGAATCTATCCAGAACTCACACTTCGAAAGTTTTCCATACAATTGCTTTTCTCTCAAGATCCGGAGGACAGTCCATAGGTGTTGTTCATGATCCTCCCGACTCCGAGAGTACACCAGACTGTAGTCAATAAATACAATGACAAATGAGTCAAGATAGGGCAGGAATACACTATGCATCAAGTGCATGAATGCTGCTGGGGCATTGGTTAGCCCAAATGACAACACAAGAAACTTGTTGTAACCATACCGAGTCTTAAAAGCAGTCTTCGGCATATCTGGCTCCCGAATCTTAAATTGATGATAGGCTAAACGCAAATCGATCTTGGAAAACCCCCTAACATACTGTAACTGATCATATAGGTCATCAATATGAGGTAATGGATACATGTTCTTCACTGTAACTTTGTTCAACTCGCGTTAACCAATGCATATACGCAAAGAACCATGCCTTTTCTTCACAAACAGGACTGAAGCACCACAAGGCGACACACTGGGCCGAATGAAGCCCCTATCAAGCAAATGCTTTAACTGCTCCTTTAACGGTTTCAACTCTAGTGGGGCCATACGATATGGAGGAATAGATATGGGTTGGGTGCCCGGTAACAAATCAATTACAAAGTCGATATCCCTGTATGGTGGCATGCCCGGAAGATCCGTTAGAAATACATCTGGATAATCCCTCACTACCATAACTGACTCAACGGTGGGGGTATCAATACTGACATGTCACACATAAGCTAAATATGCGTCACACCCCTTCCCAACCATTCATTGAGCCTTTAGAAATGAAATAACTCTACTAGAGGTATAATCTAAGGTACCTCTACACTCTAACCGTGGCAATCCTGGAATAGCCAGCGTCATGATCTTAACGTGACAATCAAGAATAGTATAGTGGCGCAACAACCAATCCATGCCCAAAATAATATCAAAGTCTACCATACTGAGCACTAATAAATCAGCCCCGGTCTCAAAACCACTAAGAACATCCAAACATGACTGATACACATGGTCAACAACAATACAATCTCCCATAGGTGCAGTCACATAGACATGAGAACTCAAAGAACCACGGGATACATCTCTATGACATAGCAGAACATAGGAATAAGAGGATCTTGGATAAAATAAGACTGATGCATCTCTATGACAGAGCATAACAATACTTGTAATGACAAAGTTGAATGCAACTGCCTCTGTACGAGTAGGAAGAGCATAATATCTGGCCTGGCCTCCCCTTCTAGGGCGACCTCTACCTGCCCGACCTCCACCCCGAGCTGGCTGAGCAGATAGAGTGGTAGTTGGTGCTGTACCCAAAGCCTAAGGACCGGGTGGCGTACATGGTGTCTGTGTAGCCTGTGGAAGTGCACCCCTTCTATGTATGGGGCAATCCCTCACAATATGACGAGTGTCACCACACCCAAAACAAGCTCTCAGAGGACGTGGCTATTGTTGCTCGCTCGGGCCTGATAGTTTAGATTGACCGCTGAAAGCACCCCGTGTAGTGGTGCACTAGACACTGGTGGTACATAATAAGGAACCTGGGGCCTAGGAGTGGCCGGAATACTACTGGCGGCTGTAAGTGCTGAATGAACAGGGCAACTCACATAGCCCCTACCATGATGAGCTGGAGCTGGGGCACGAGTACCACTATAAGTGCCAGACTCTCTAGACCTCTTGGCATCTCGCTCTTCTCTCTCCCGAGTCAGCATCCCTCCAATCTCCTCGCAATCCCCAATACCTGTTGGTCTGCAATGTTCATCTTTAACTTTCGAGCCATGCTAAATCTGATGCTAAGGTTGAGCCCCTCGATGAATTGAAAGACCCACACTCGAACAGTAGTAACTAAGGCTGGTGCATGCCTAGCCAAATCACTAAACCGAACTGCATACTTAAAAACGGTCATAGAACCCTGGCGCAACTTCTCAAACTCTGCATGCCATGCATCTTTGAGGCTCAGGGGAACTTACTCCCTTAAGAACATATTCGAGAACTGATTCCAGGTGAGTGAACCTGCCTCGCCCATACTACCCAACTCATAAGCTCACCACCACTGATAGGCCGCTCCCCTAAGCTGGAATGCTATGAAAGCAACCCACTAGTCTATTCAATACCCATGGTACGGAGGATACGTGGCACACCATAAGAAATCCTTGGGCATCCTCTGATGCATAGTAGCTGAAGGTAAGAGGGTGTTACTTCTTGTACCTCCGAGCCTAACTTGCTCCCCCTCTGAAACTGCTGCCCACACCTTGGGTTGAACTGGGGCTACCGGCTGCACTCGTATGACCTCTGGAACCTTGTCGACCTGAACCTGATGCTCTGGGTATGGGGCAAGAGTCTGTGCACCTCCCCCAGCCAGAGATGTGGCAGGAGCGAGTAGGATCAACCCTGCCTGAGCTAAA
>AWOL01S0094977.1:0-50109 GCA_000715115.1 Nicotiana otophora | reverse complement strand
ATTAAAATTCCCCGTAAACAACAGTTCATTTTTCCATGTCTAATAGTCGATGTAATTATGACATATTTCTTCTAGAATTTTCTGAAGTGCAGCAAGAGTTATATAATGCAAACAACATCATTCGTATTTTCACAATAGTACATGCTTATAACGTTGTCAAAAACTTGGCAAGGTCAAACATTCAGGGGTCATTTTGGTATGAATGTATGATGTAGTATAAAAACAAAGGTCATGGTATTAAGTTTAGCATTTATTTATCCTGCATTTGGTAGTAATTTTCAATTCAGGTATTGGATACATGTATATGTATTCTTCATATTATTTTATATCGATTTCAACATTGAATAACAACATATGTGGAGCATTTTAGTAACTCAATTGGTTGACTATATGAACTTTCACCTTGTTGGTGAGATTCAATTCCCCACTTTGTATATATTCCCCTCCCCCATTTACCTGTCCCTTACCCGTACGTAATAAATTGATTTTGTTTTAAAAATAACAACATACGTATTACCTAATAAAATATCTAAAAAGAAAAAAACTCCATTGATTGCTATAGTTCTCCTTCTCCAACCCTTCACAATACAAAAGAACGAGAAGATCAGCACTTAACCAATGCAGCAATGTTTGCGGCAGAGTGTTGAACCGGTTACATATTTCAACATGGTAACATAGCAAGCAACAACAACAACAACCCAGTATAATCCCACTAGTGGGGTCTGGGGAGGGTAGTGTGTACGCAGACCTTACCCCTACCCTGGGGTAGAGAGGCTGTTTCCAATAGACCCTCGGCATCCTTCCCTCCAAGAACTACCCACTTTTGCTCTTGGGGTGACTCGAACTCACAACCTCTTGGTTGGAAGTGGAGGGTGCTTACCATCAGAGCAACCCAACTGGTAACATAGCAAGCAAAGATTCTTAATTTGAGCTTCATCGCTAACCATTATAAAAAGAAAATCATATGTTTGACTCATAAAAATAAAAAGTTCGCACGTGAAGAGCATTTTGAAGACAATTAAATAAATAAAAGGGTCATCTCTCTAAAGCTTAAAGATAATCACACATTTCAATACAAGTTACTAACACATAAACATATATAAGACTAAAAATAACAATGTTAGAGATGGTATATTTGCTGTATAATGATCAGTCGTGCAAGTATGATATTTCAAAGTCAAACTGTTGATAGTGAACGTGAAAAGATGTGAGAATAGCCACCCGCAACGTGCAGGTTGTAATGCATATTTTAGGGTTTAGAGACAACTATGCCTGAGTTGTATAGGGATATTCTGTTTGTCTACCGTAGAGGTGGCAAAATAAGTAAAAGAAACCAGTTATCCACCCATATTATCTATTAAAAAATAGGTTGGATAATAAACTTTTTAAAAACGGGTTGAATATGGATAAGAATCATATTATCCACTAAGAAAATGGTTAACCAAATGGATAACCAATATGGATAACTAATGTGTTTAACTTTTACATTTATAAAACCTCAAATTGGAGGTTTTTCAAGTTTGGAAGACTAGTAATTCTCCCATAAGTGATCATATTCAACAAGTCATAGATAATATGGATATTCATATTATCCGCCGGATAACCTATTTTTTATCTGTCTCAAATATGAGTCGGGTCGGATAATTTATCCGCTTTTTGAATTACCCGTTTTCGACCCGTGAATATCCGGCCTGACCAGCCCGTTTGCCACCCCTGGTCTACCATATGAGGAGGTGTAACAACTAGAGGCGGATCTAGATTTAAAGTTTATGGGTTCTGAATTTGTAACCGAAGCCATAATTCGTTAATTACTAGGCTCACAATTAAGTATTTATACATATTTAATAGATTTTCTAATATAAATACAATGTCTAAGCAAAAAGCTCGTCTGAACCCGTAAATAACACTCTCCCTCCACACCTGGTAGCAACTACTTCCCCTATGTTAGGCGTGGGCAAACCTAGGAGGCAGAAGAGGGTTATCCGAACCCTCTTCACAAACAAACAGTCAGATAACTTGAGACGGAGGAAATAATACAAGTCTCAGGCGGTACTAAAATAATACCATGTGCATTATATTCTTCTGTCTTTTCTTCTACTTCATCTCCTTCCGATTTGAAATAATTGATGCATTAAAATAGAAATTCAAAAGTCTAACTAACTGTATTCTACCCCCAATGAAAGGAACAGTTTTTTTTTTTTAATTATAAAAAATTTCTTAGTACAACTAACACCTACTCACACACACATATATACTCATAATATCCTTGTATCTGCAATGCATTATTCCTTCTCAATTAACTAAGTGGGAGAGACAAAGAGAAAGAGATGGAAAAAAAGAGCTTAGTTCTATTGCTTTGTTTTATTGTTATGGCCATGCCAATGGTTAAAGGGGTTGACTTAGAACCCAAGGCTGTTGAAAAATGGTTCGAAAAACTTCCCCATGCAAAGCAAAAGGTAACCAAATTTCATTTCTATTTCCACGATATACTTAGTGGGAAGAATCCAACTGCAATTCAAATAGCCCAATCCAATACAACTGCTAAATCTCCAACTTTATTTGGGGTTGTTGCAATGATAGACGACCCACTAACAGTTGGGCCAGAGCCCAACTCAACAATAGTGGGACGAGCCCAAGGAATATATGGGTCAGCTGATCAAAAGGAAGCTGCCCTTCTTATGAACCTCAACTTTGTTTTCACAACAGGTAAGTACAATGGTAGTACACTTAGTGTTCTTGGCCGGAATCCTGTGTTTAATCAGTACCGTGAAATGCCGATCGTCGGCGGTTCTGGTGTTTTCCGGCTAGCTCAGGGAATTGCCACTGCAAAGACCGTTTGGTTTAATTTAACCAGTGGGGATGCTGTTGTTGAGTATAATGTTATAGTCCGACATTATTCACATTAATTTTGGAGTTTTGCGCGTTGACTTTCATTTGTAATTTCCTATTTTACTGTATTTAGTAGGTCTATTGTTTCTCTATTTTTGTCTTAAGAATAAGGATGTGTATTGATGATCAATGAAATAAGACCATTAAGATGTCTTGAATTGTACGGATATCCAACTTAATTTCTTGGATATGTTTAAGGTACTAAATAATCTAAATAAATAGTCAACGAACTGAGATATATGTGAGGGCAAAGATCATTTTTAGCGTACGGTCAAAATTATTTATATCCAGTAGCCGTAAAAGTGTATAAATTTGTATATGTTTTGTGTATAACATATAAAAATATATATATAAAAAATACAACAAATATGTATTTTTTTGATTATTATTTTAAAAGCGGTTATACAATGCTATTTTTCCTATTATCCTATGACTTTTTGGTGGTAGATGTAATGAAAACAAAAAGTCGTTATTATCTGGAAGTGAAAGCTGGTATATTATAAAAACCATGCGGGCAACTAATTAGATGATTTTAAGCAGTATGCGATAAAAATTATACATTTTAATGATGCACTTAGTTAGTTTCGTTTAGTTTTCATACAATATATTTTTCCATTGTGTATATATCAAACGAGATCATGTGGTAGTTACGTGTTAACTACTCATCCAATATATTTGCAATATGTTTGAATAATTATTATCAAAATGGATATATAATCTAGAAATAATTAACAACCTATGACTAAAAAGGGTTATGCCTTCAGTCAAGTTATTTAATGACTGTATTCATTTCCAATAATTTCGTACAAATTTTATTACAAGGTACATTATATTCAGAAGCAAGATCTGACAATTAAATTTTTGTTAAAACGATATGATCTAATATACTCCAATAAACCGGCCAAATTTTATTCATATATTAGGTTTAGATTTAAGGTTTAGAGACACCATACCTGAGTTGTATATAGGGCCCTGTCTTGCTTGGCTACCACATGAGGAATGAGTTGCAACAATTACAGTCAGGTTACGCCACCCAAGACAATCAAAATAAGATTTAAATAAAGTATACATTAACAATGTACTCCTTAATTAAATAATGTTTTTACTATATATATAAATATATTGTTTTTGGTAATTAGAATTTTTTTATTACCAGTGAAATATGTACAAGTATAAAAAAAACCCTATAGCTTTCATACTATATCCCCTATTCATGAAAACATAATTTTAATGGATTATACAAATATTATTAAACGATTTGTTTAAGTTATGAAATGAAATTTAAAGCAAAAATATATATTCTTGAAAACGATGAATGTTGATTCCATTTAGCTAACAAAATAAGAAATAAATCCTACCATTCGAAGCCCTCAAAGCCTTATAGTGATTTTTGAGGACTTCTTTGGGTATATTTTATGAAAATTATTGTTTACTGTGTGACTTAATACCTAAAATAAACAAGTGGCACAAAAATCATTTATCACAATTATCCAAAGATTTTCAAATAAGACAAAATTGAAAAATTAAATATTTTAAATTTTTATAGATTTGATAATGAAGAGGTTGTCATAAGAAATATGGATGTGTATCGATAGTGCAATAATATACACCTTTAACGTGTCCAATATTCTACATATAATAATTAGGTAGAAGTTGTGAGGAAAAAGTTGAAATTATCTGGAAGTGAAAGCTAGGATTAAAGATACAAAAAACAGTGCAGGAAACTCGATGATTATATATAAGCGGTCTGTGATGCATTGATACAAATACAATTTAATAATCTCTTTAGTCTTCATACAAACCTATTTTTTATTGTTTAAAATGAGATCATACGATAGTTGGTTGATCGGTTGATAACTACTCTTTTAATATGTTTTAATGATTATCATCTAATTTTAGCAAGTATATTGGGCGTGTGAATAAAATTTTACAATGGTACCTGAAAAGATTGACAGATTATATATAAGATGTAAGAATAACTTACAAGTGTAAGGCCTTTTGGTGAAACCGTGCCGGTTTGGCCCAATTTAACGTTGTTCGGTCAATGCGACCTACGTTCACATGCGAAAAGAAATAATTTTACTATACCAACAAGAGTACAAAAGAGATTATAAAATAAGAGTAGACACTCTAATTAGTCCCATTCCGGGCTTGGGAATTTTGTTTTCGTGATCGCGGGTGACCTCTCGCGATCGTGAAGAAGGAATCACTGGGCAGAAAATATTTTTAAAGTCGGGACTTAGGCTTATTTTTTCCATTTCTTATTTTCTTGGCCGAATTTGGAGCTTCTTGGAGGGGGTTTTCATCAAGCACTATAAGGTGGGTGATTTTTTCCTAATGTGAGATAAATACATAGATTATGGGCAGATTTTATCACATGAAATATGGAAATATTAGAATTTTGTTGGAAAACTTAGGTTTTGATATAAATGGGATTATGCCACAAAAATAATTATGGAATTGAGTGGAAATGATATATTTGTATTCGTGAGTTTATGGGTAATATTTATTTACGAAAATTTTCGGAATTCGGGCAACTGGGCCCGAGGGTGAATTTTAGGAACCTTCCAAATCGGATTGGGTAATTACCCTAGTAGTTAAATTATGAACTTCTGAGCACTTATTGATTAGTTTATACGCCTTTTGATTAGCTTCGGATTACTCGACTTCGTTTAAGGAGTTCTAGTGTGGTTAAAGAGCCGGTTAGTGGACTTGAAAGCGAGGTAAGTCTCTTGCCTAACCTTGTAAGAAGGAATTTATCCCCTTAGTGTATTAATTATTGTGTGCTACTTGTTGTGGGGAGCTACGTACGCACGTGGTGACGAGAGTCCGTACGTAGCTATATTCGTGTTATATCCTGGTAGACTTAGATTCACATCATGCCTTATTTGTGCTATTTATATCTATCATGTATATTGATTTCCTTGATTATGACTGAGAATGAGGATTAGAATAAAGATACTGAATTAGCCTCTTACTTTGAAAAACAATGGGAAATATTTGATGAACTATGGATTCGTGTCTTCTCGACTCACATGTACTTTCTTGAGCGAGGTAAGTTTCTCTACTCTTATGGGATCGGTCCATTCGCCTAGGCAGTGTATTAAATTACTCTTATAGGATCGTGCCATTCACTTTGGCAGTGTATTAAATTACTCTTATGGGATCAGGCCGTTTACCTCGGTAGTACTGGGTACCACTATTCCAATGGGACCGGACCGTTCGCCTCGGCAACTTCATGCTTAATACTTGAGACTAGATTTGGTTTCATAACAGTTAAGTTAGCGCCTTCAGGGCCGGTTATGACATGTTTAGTGACTTAATATAGACTCATGTGGGGAATTACTGTAATTATTTTTATCTGTTTCGTTGCTACATGTTGTACATTCTCCATGTCTACTTTATGAATTTCTATTACTGTTTGACCACTAGTAAGTATCAAGTTGACCCCTCGTCACTATTTCTTCGAGGTTAGACTGGATAGTTACTGGGTACACGTTGTTTTACGTACTCATGCTACACTTCTGCACTGAATGTACAGGTACTGAGACTGTCACAACCCAAATCCGTAATAGGTTGAGACTGCACCTAACGCCGCCGTTAGGCAAGCCCACAAGTGTATCTACAATTGATTGACCCCTTTTTAATAATTTAATACGAAAGTCTTTCCTTTTTAGAGAACACTTTAAACTAGAGTTCATGCAACTGTGACAAATCTTTTCAAACAAAATACTAACATAATAAGTGCATACTCTGCGGTGGTAGAAATAACGAGTATATTAGTAAATAAATGCTATAAATTCTGAAAACCCGGCATCACAACTACATTAGCAATCTAGAGAATATACAAAACTACAAAAAATTATGTCCGAAAGTAATAAACATGAATAGTAAATAAGGTGGAAGGAGACTCCGGTGCTGCGGATCATAGCAAGGCAAGCAACTCACCGCTAAGTCTCCGTAGATGATAGGCTACGCACCCGCATGACCACTAGTGGAACCTGTCTCAGTACCTGCACATCAGTGCAGAAGTGTAGCGTGAGTACGGAGAACAACGCGTACCTAGTAACACACCAAAACTGAAGCACCAGTAGTCCCCCCATGTCCAATTCCGAGTCCGATTCCAATCCGTTTTGCATCCGGGGCCCACGAGATCCCATCCAATTACACTCACACATATAATAACATAATAGGAACCCGCTCACTCGATCAAAATACCAAAATAATATCTAAAAATACGAATCGGATGCCAAAATGCATGCATTCGACATGAAACTCAAAAACGTCTAAAAATACTTCTGCGCATCTGATTCTATCAAATCAACTCAGAATGATTCTAAATTTTGCGTGCAAGTCATAAATCACCATACATAACTATTTTCAGGATCAGAATCCCAAACGGACCTCGATAACACTAAAGTCTATTCTAAACCAAACTTAAAGAACTTGGAAAACCTTAAATGCGCCAACTTTCAATATTAAGCACCGAAACGCTCCCGGGTTATCCGAAATCCGATCCGAACACACACCCAAGTCCAAAATCATCATGCAAACCTATAAGACCATCAAATCCCAGTTCCGAGGTCGTTTACTCAAAATGTTGACTCAAGACAAACTTAACCATTATAAGCCACTATTAAGGAACTAAGTGTTCCGATTTCAACCCGAATCCTTCCAAACCTAAACCAACCCTCCCCGCAGGTCATAAAACAGTAAAATCACATACAAGGAGTCTTAATTAGGGGAACGAGAATCTAGAAAGTAAAATAACGGGTCAGTTCGTTACATTCTCCACTTCTTAAACAAATGTTCGTCCTCGAACGAGTCTACAATCATACCTGGAGTGCTGAAAAGATGCAGATATCTATTCCTCATGTCCTCCTCGGCCTCCCAAGTCGCTTCCTCGACTGGTTGACCCCCCCACTGGACTGCACCGTAGCAATCTTCTAGGACCTTAACTGGTGAACCTGCCTGTCAACAATGGCAACTGACTCCTCTTCATAACCCAAACTCTCATCTAGCTAAACCGTGTTGTAATCTAGCATGTGCAACCTATCGGCATGATACCTCCGGAGCATAGAAACATGGAAGACCGGATGAACTCCCGATAGACTGGGAGGCAAATCAAGCTAATAAGCAACCTCCCCAATTCGCATCAACACCTTAAATGGGCCAATAAACCTTGGGCTCAGCTTGCCCTTTTTCCTGAACCTCATGATCCCTTTCATCGGCGAAACTTTCAAGAGAACCTTTCCGCCCACCATAAATAATAGATCACGTGCCTTCTGATACACATAACTCTTCTGTCTTGACTGTTCCGTGTGAAGTCGCTCCTGATCCAACTTTACCTTTTCCAAGGAATCCTTCACTAAATCAGTACCATATAACTTAGCCTCGACGGTCTTAAACCATCCGATGGGCTAACAACATCGCCGACCATATAAAGCCTCAAATGGATCCATCTCGATGCTGGACTGATAACTGTTGTTGTAAGCAAACTTACAAAGGGCAAGAATCTATCCCACTGACCTCCAAAGTCAATGACACATGCTCTAAGCATATCCTCCAGAATCTGAACTATTCGCTCCGATTGACCGTCGGTTTGCGGATGAAAAGTTGTGCTGAGTTCTACCCGGGTACCCAACTCACTCTGTAATGCCCTCCAAAAATACGAAGTAAACTGAGGGCTTCTATCTGATATGATGGAGATATGCACACCATTCAACCGGACAAATCTCCTAAATGTAAATCTGGGCCAATCTCTTTGAAGAGTAAGTAGTCACCACCGGAATATAATGTGCCGACTTGGTCAACCTGTCAACAATGACCCAAACGGCATCAAACTTCCTCAATGTCCTCGGCAACCCAACAACGAAGTCCATGGTGATGCACTCCTACTTCCATTCTGGTATAACCATCTGCTGAAGGAGGTCACCTAGCCGCTGGTGCTCATACTTGACCTGCTGACAGTTTAAACATCTCGCCACATACTCAACTATGTCCTTCTTCATCCGCCGCCACCAATAATGCTGCCTGAGGTCGCGATACATCTTCGTAGCCCTTCGATGAATAGAATACCGAGAACTGTGCGCTTCCTCTAGATTCTTCTCCCTCAATCCATCAACATTATGAACACATAGGCGACCCTGGAGCCGCATAACACCATCCCTCCGATAGTAACCTCCTTGGCACCACCCTATAGTACCATGTCTCTAAGAACCAACAAGTGCAGATCATCATACTTACGAGCCTTGATTCACTCAAGTAATGAAGACTGAGCCACTACGCATGCAAGAACTCGACTAGGCTCAGAAATTACAATCTCATAAGTCTATTAGCTAAGGACTGAATGTCCAAATCCAATGACCTCTCCTATGCTAAAATAAATGCCAAACTACCCATACTCTCAGCCTTTCTGCTTAAGGCATTTGCAACCCCATTCACTTTGTCCGGATGATAGAGGATGGTAATATCATAGTCCTTTAGTAACTCAATCCACTTGCACCGCCTCAAATTAAGATCCCTCTACTTGAACAAATGCTGCAAGCTGCGATAATCACTGTAAATCTCACAAGACACCCCATAAAGATAATGACTCCAGATTTTGAGAGCATGAACTATCATGGCCAACTCCAAATCATGCACGGGGTAATTCTTCTCGTGGGGCTTCAGCTGACGTGAAGCATATGCAATAAATCACCCCTCCCGCATTAATACACAACCCAGGACAATGCGTGAAGTATCACAATATACAATATACATATCTGAAACTGAAGGCAACACTAAAACTGGTGCTGTAGTCAATGTGGACTTGAGCTTCTGAAAGCCCGCCTCGCAATCTTCGGACCATAGAAATGGAGAATTCTTTAGGGTCAATCTAGTCAAAGGTGCTGCAATAGATGAGAAACCCTCCATAAACCGGCGATAATAACCTGCTAACCCCAAGAAACTCCTGATCTTGGTCGATGTGGAAGGACGAGGCCAACTCTGGACTGCCTCGATCTTCCTGGGATCTACCTTAATACCCTCGCCTAATATAGCACGCCCTAAGAATGCCATAGATCTAACCAGAATTCACACTTGGAGAACTTAAAATATAGCTTCTGTTCCCGCAAGGTCTGAAGCACAACTCTCAAATGCTGCTCGTGCTCCTCTATGCTTCGCGAGTAGATCAACATGTCATCAATGAAGACAATGAAAAATGAATCAATATACGGCCTGAACACCCAGTTCGTCAAATCCATAAATGCCACCGGGGCATTAGCCAAGCCGAAGGACATCACCAAAACTCATAATGACCATATCTAGTCCGGAAGGCTGTCTTTGGAACATCCGAAGCATGGATATTTAGCTGATGATACCCATATCTCAAGTCGATCTTAGAGAACACCCTGGCACTCTGTAACTGGTCAAACAAATCATCAATATGCTGCAACGGGTACTTGTTCTTAATGGTAGCTTTGTTCAACTGGCGGTGATCAATGCACATCCGCATAGTCCCATTCTTCTTCACGAACAACACCGGCGCACCCCAAGGAGACACACTTGGTCTGATGAACCCCTTTGCTAGAAACTCCTCAAGCTATTCCTTCAACTCCTTCAACTCTTTAGAAGCAATGTGGTATGGTGGAATAGAGATAGACTGGTTACTTAGAGCTAAATTAATTCAAAAATCGATGTTACGATCAGGTGGCATGCATGGTAGATCATAAGGAAACACATCGGAGAACTCCCACACCACAGACACTGAATCAATTGCTGAAATCTCTACAGCAGTATCCCGAGCATAAGTTAGATAAGCGAGACAACCCTTCTCGACTAGATGCACTAACAGATGAACCCTCCCACTCCAATCTAGGTAGCTCTGGTATCGCCAAGGTAACAGTCTTGGCATGGAAATCAAGGACGACTTGATATGGAGACAACCGGTCCATGCCCAGGATGACCTCAAAGTCGGTCATATCGAGCAACAGAAGATCTGTTCTAGTCTCATAACCGCAGAAAGTCACGATACAAGACTGGTAAATCCGATCCACAACAACAGAATCTCCTACTAGCGTGGATACATATATAAGAGTACCCAAGGACTCATGAGGAACACCCAGAAAATCAGCAAATAGAGATGAAATATATGAATATGTAGACCCTGGATTAAATAGTATCGTAGCATCCCTACCGCAGACAGAAATAATACCTGTGATCACGACATCTGTGGCTACTGCATCTGGAATGGCTGGAAAGGCATAGAACCTAGCTGGAGTACCACCTGACTGGCCTCCACCTCTATGACTCCCCCTACCCACCTGCCTTCCGCCTCTGGGCAGCCGGACAACTGGTGCGGTTATCGTGGGCTGATAGTCCTGCTGCTTAGCCTTGCCCCGATGTTTAGGACAAAACCTCTTCACGTGGCCAAAATCCACGCACTCTAAACAACCCCTTGGAATAGTGGACTACTAACCTGGAGTCTGACCCTGATGGCCTGAATACCCACTGGAGGAACCGTGAATAGCTGGCAGGCGGTAAGTACTCTCTGGAATGGCACTGAAATAGGGTATATACTTCTCCAAGAACAGATGTGTAAACTGATCCAAGTCAAGGGAGGTGAACCTGCTGGCCTACTAAGAAGATAATCCTGCCACCATCTACGGGTCTTGCCCTAAAACTGAAAAGTGGTGAAGTCCACCCCATTGGACTCCAATATCCCCATGTTTCGGAGCCTATCCTTGTACCGGTCAATGAAATCCTGGGGTCCTCTAACCGTTCACCCCCAAAGGTAGGGGGCAAAGCCTAGTCCATTTGTCCAGCCGCTTCTGCGGATCATCAGTCGCGACTGGTACAGCCTCTGGCATAGCCGCTATAATAAGCTAGGCTCTACCTACAGGTAGTGCACATGGGTTCTGATAAACGGCAGCGGTGTGCCTTGGAGCCTGACCAGTAGGGGTATGTTCTCCCCTTCCCGCTTGAGATGTGGCAGGGTCCGCTAGAAATAAACCATCAAGCGTCATAGAGTCCATGAACCGTAGCATACGACCCATGACCTCCTGGAATCCCGGCGCAGTCATCAAATATGTTGGAGCTGGCATAGCTGCAGGCGCCTCATCCTGCTCCTCAACAATAGGATCCTCCACTGGATCCACAGGTGGCACAATAGGAGCAACCCTAGGGCGCCCTCATCCTCTAATTGGAGCTGGAACCCTCCCCCGGCCTCTGCCTCTAGCAACGGGGAGAGCAGCCCCTCGACCACCTGGTACATCCACCATGCGCGTTCTCACCATCTGTGAGAGATCAATACAAAGACACTTAGTATAATATCAACTTCACGATAGGAGATGAAGAAAGAGAAGTTTCCTAACACCTTGTAGCATTTAGAAGATTAGCACGGACATCTCCGTACCGATCCGTAAGACTCTTCTAGGCCTGCTCATAACTCGTGAGGCCTATGTGAACCTAAAGCTCTGATACCAACACTGCCATTAGGCTAGCCCACAAGTGTACTTACATAATAGTTTGAGACTGCACCTAAATCCATAATAGTTTGAGACTGCACCTAACACTGCCATTAGGCTAGCCTAATAGTTTGAGACTGCACCTAAATCCATAATAGTTTGAGACTGCACCTAACACTGCCATTAGGCTAGCCCACAAGTGTACTTACAATTGATTGACCCCTTTTTAATAATTTAATATGAAAGTCTTTCCTTTTTTGAGAACACTTTAAACTAGAGTTCGTGAAACTGTGACAAATAATTTTAAACAAAATACCAACATAATAAGTGCATACTCTGCGATGGTAGAAATAACGAGTATGGCAATACATAAATGCCACAAATTCCCAAAACCCATCGTCACAAGTACATGAGCAATCTACAGAATATACAAAACTACTAAAAATTCTGTCCGAAAGTAATAGACATGAATAGTAAATATGGTGGAAGGAGACTCCGGTGCTGCGAATGTAGCAAGGCAAGTAGCTCACCGCTAAGTCTCCGTAGATGATCGGCTATGCGCCCGCGTGACCACTGGTGGAACCTGTCTCAATAACTGCACATCAGTGCAGAAGTGTAGTGTGAGTATGGAGAAGAACGCGTACCAAGTAATTATCTAGTCTAACCTTGAAGAAGTATTGATGAGGGGTCGACTTGACACTTACTAAAGGCCAATAATAATAATAAAAGTGCATAAAGTAGACATAGTGAGCATACAACATGTATCAATGAGACAAACAAAACAATAAATACAACATGAGTCCGTAACACATCACCAATATCTTATAACTGGTCGTGAAGGCCCTAACTCAATTAAGCATGAAGTTGCCGAGGCAAACGACCTGATCCCATAAGAATAGTGGTAGTCGGTACTGCCAAGGAAAATGGCCCAATCCCATAAGAATAATGTTACCATCGTACTGTCGAGGCGAACGGCCCGATCCCATAAGAGTGGTGTTATCATACTACAAAGGCAAATGACATGATCCCATAAGAGTGGTGTTATCATACTGCCAAGGCGAACAGCCCGATCCCATAAGAGTGGTGTTATCATACTACCGAGGTGAACGACCCGATCCCATAAGAGTGGTGCTATCATACTGTTGAGGCGAACATCCCGATCCCATAAGAGTGGTGTTATCGTACTACCGAGGCAAACTGCCCGATCGCATAGGAGTGGTGTTATCACACCGCCTAGACGAACGACCCGATTCCATTAGAGTAAAGAAGTTTACCTCGCTCGCGGAAGTACTTGTGAGAAGAGAAGACATGAAGTTTTCATAGTTAATAAGTATTCCTCAATTTTCCCAAAATAAGAAGGCTAAGTCAATAATTGCAACATTAAATCCCTAGTCTCAGCTCTATTCAAGACAATTAATACGCATGATAAACACAACAGTACAATTAAAAGCATGATGTGAATATAAGTCTACCCGGCCATATCATGGAATATAGCTACGCACGGACTCTCGTCACCTCGTGCGTACGTAGCTCCCCACACAAGTAATACACAACAAAGATACACTGAAGGGAGATGAGTTCCCTCTTACAAGGTTAGGCAAGAGACTTACCTCATTCGTAAGTTCACTTTAGGTCCACTAGTCCGCTCTAAAAGACCCAAGTAGATGCATAACAATCCAAAACTATTCGAATATTATATAATTTAATCAATATATACTCAATAGTTCATAAGTTAGCTTCTAGAGTCATAACATAACCCAAATTGGAAGATTTTTAAAATTTGCCCCCGGGCCCACATGCCCAAATTCCAGAAATTTTCAAAGATAAATATTACCCATAGCCTCACGAACTCAAATATATAATTTTTATTTGATTCTATAACCAATTTCGTGGTCAAATCCCATTTTTATCAAAACCCTAGGTTCTTCACAAATCCCACAAGTTTTCACAATTTTTCCATGTTTAAGCAACCTAAAATTCGCATAATTAACTTGAAAATGGGTGGAAGTTATTGAACTTACAATATTGATGAGAATTCCCCTCAAATGTGCTCTCAAAATAGCCCAAGACCAAATAAAAATCTGAGGAAAAATGGCCTAAGTCTCGGATTAAAAGGCCTCACTGCCCAACGATTTTCGCTTGTGCGGACCTTGGGTCGCACCTGCGATGCCGCACCTACGAAAAATCCATCGCAGGTGCGGTCCTCACCAAGGTTGGCCAAGTTTGCTTCCCAGTAGAAGCATGCGCACCTGCGCATCCACTTCTGCGGAGCCGGTCCGCATCTTCACACTCGCGCCTGTGGAGAAATGCCCTCTCCTGCGACCCCAAACCTCCTTGGCCTAGCCCACACCTATGACCACCTTCCTCGCACCTGCGAGCTCGTAGGTCCAGTAAAACCTCCACTTCTACGACCACTGGCTAGCCTGCTCCAGGCCATTTCTGTGATCGATGAGCTACTTCTGTGAGGTCGCCCCTGTGGCCAAATCCACACAGCTGCGAAAGCACCAGAACTGAAGCACCAACAGTTCCCCCAAGCCCAATTCCGAGTCCGATTCCAATCTGTTTGCATCTGGTGCCCGCGGGACCCCATCCAATTACACTCAAACATCCAAAAACATAATAAGGACCCGCTCACGCAATCAAAACACAAAAATATCATCTAGAAATACGAATTGGATGCCAAAACACATGAATTCGACATGAAACTCAAAAACTTCTAAAAACACTTCCGCGTATACGATTCCTATCAAATCAACTCGGAATGACGCCAAATTTTGCGTGCAAGTCATAAATCACCATAAAGAATTATTCCCAGGCTCGGAGTGCCAAACAAACTTTGATAACACCAAAGTCTACACCAAACCAAACTTGAAGAACTTGAAAAACCTTCAATGTGCCAACTTTCAATATTAAGCATCGAAACGCTCCCGGGTCATCCGAAACCCGATCTGAACATACACCCAAGTCCAAAATTATTATACAAACCTATTGGGACCGTCAAATCTTGGTTCCAAGGTCATATACTCGAAATGTTGACTCAAGTCAGACTTAACCATTATAGGCTACTATTAAGGAACTAAGTGTTCTAATTTCAACCCGAACCCTTCCAAACCTAAACCAAGTATCCCTGCAGGTCATAGAATTGTAAAAGTACATATAGTGAGTCTTAATTAAGGGAACATGAATCTAGAAAGCAAAACGACTGGTCGGGTCATTATAGAGACATGTACTACCAGTGGTCACGCGGGCGTGCAACCGCACTTCTACGGAGACTCAGTGGTGAGCTGCTTGCCTTGCTTCGATCTGTAGCACCAGAGTCTCCCCCTACCTTGTTTATTATATTAGTGTATTATCATTCAGACATTGGTTGTATTAGTTGTGTATATTCTCTAGATTGCTCATACACTTATGGCACCGGGTTTTGGGGGGTTTCTAGCATATATGTACTGTTGTACTAATCATTACTATCACTATGGCTTATGTATTTTCTCGCGTTTGATATTTTTGAGAGAAGAGTATATACGTTGCATGAGATCTTACTTATTTCGGTTAAAAAAGAAACTTCTATTTTAAAAGTTAAAAAGGGATAACTAAATTGGAGGTTCACTTGTGGGCTTGCTTAACAGCGACATTAGGCAACATTGCGACATATTACAGGTTTTGGATCGTGACAACAGTAGTCATAAAATAATAACTAATATTTTTGTAATTTTATAAATATTATCCGACTACAGTTTTGATTCGACTATAGTTGTCGTAAAATTTGGCAGAAAATTCCGCGAATTAATGTTTTCGACTACTGTGGTCGGACACGAAGTAAACAAATGGTAGAAATTTATGTGTACAGTGGTATGATTTTTTTTTCTGACGTACCATTTTCCGACTATACCAAAACAGTCAGAATATAGTCGAAAAATTTGGCTTCGCGTTTACTTTTTGGCTCTTTTTGTAGTCGAAAAATTGTGATTTTCTGGCACCATCGGATATGTTTAAGGTACTAAATAATCTAAACAAATATATTCAATGAACTGAGATATACACAATTAATTAAAAACAAAACATATGTTATGACTATATATTGGTTGATATAATGAAAACAAAAGGTCGTTATTATTTGGAAGTGAAAGCTGGCATATTATAAAAATCATGCGGGCCACTAGCTAGATGATATTAAATTGTCTGTGATAGCAATTATACAATATATATTTCCATTGTGTATATATATCAAATAAGATCATGCGATAGTTATGTTGCTAACTACTCATCCAATATAAATGTTTGAATAATTATCATCTAAATGGATATATAGTTTAGAAATAATTATTAAGTTATCTTAATTGCACAAAAACATATATGTAGAAAGGTTCATATTCACACAGCTGTGTAAGGCCTTTTGTTGAAATCGTGCAGGCTTGACCTAATTTAACGTGGTTCGGTCAAAATGACCTACGTCCACATACGAAGAAAAGTAATTTTACTATACCAATAACAATAGAAAAGAGATTATAAAATTATAGTAAATACACTAATTAGTCCCAAATACTCCAAGAGAATAAGGTTACAAGATCACTCCAAAGAAAGGATTTACAGAAGGATTTTCCAACACTCAATCTCTTACGAAATACTCTATAATGAAAGAAAGGAAAGACAAGAGACGTTTGTATCAAACTTTGGTGTATTTTATATGGACATTTGCCAGCCAATTAATAAGCAAATGAGATGGTCATGTATGGAATATGATTGGCCAGCAAGGCCTTTAATGAATGGACATAAAATGTCCAACAAAGTGGCTAATAAAAGACCACAAAAGAGCCAACAAGGAACATAGTCTATGGTCAAAAGTAGGCCACATATATTACAATACTCATAATATATTTGTATATGCAATGCATTATTCCTTCTCAATTAACTAAGTGGGAGAGACGAAGAGAAAGAAGAAATGGAGAAAAGGAGCCTAGTTCTATTTCTTTGCTTCATTGTTATGGCCATGCCAATGGTTCAAGACGTTGACTTAGGACCCAAGGCTGTTGAAATATGGTTCACAAAACTTCCCCATGCAGAGCAAAAAGTAACCAAATTTCATTTTTATTTCCACGACATACTTAGAGGTAAGAGTCCAACTGCAGTTCAAATAGCCCAGTCCAATACAACTGCTAAATCCCTAACTTTGTTTCGGTTTGTTGCAATGATGGACGACCCATTAACAGTTGGGCCAGAGCCCAATTTAATAATAGTGGGCCGAGCCCAAGGAATATATAGTTCGGCTGATAAAAAAGAAGGTTCCCTTCTCATGAACCTCAACTTTGTGTTCACCAGTGGTAAGTTCAATGGTAGCATATTGAGTGTACTTGGCCGAAATCCTGTGTTTAATCAGTATCGTGAAATGTCGATCGTCAGTAATTCTGGAGTTTTTCGGTTGGCTCAGCGAATTGCCCCTGCAAAGACTGTTTGGTTCAACATAACCAATGGGGATGCTATTGTTGAGTATAATGTTATAGTCTTACATTACTCACATATAGTCTTACATTACTCACAGTAATTTAAAGTTTTACATGTTGATTTTCTGTCACGACCCAAAATTCAACTAGTCGTGATGATACCTAACCCAACCGGCTAGGTAAGATAATTAGCAATAATAATCCAATTCATTGAGATTTATTGAGAAATGTAATGATAATATAAATGTACTTCTATACAAAGAATTCCCAAAGACTGGTAGTACAAATCATGAGTTTTAAGATTTAGAGTTTACAAAGTTGGTATGAATTAAATACATCACCTGTTTGAAATATACATGAACAACTTAATAATTCTAAAGCTACCAAGAACAAAAGGCAGCAATGACCGGAACGTATGTACATCTTAAATGCCAGCTCCCGCCATATACAACAACATTAGCATCGAAAATCTGCACGCAAGGTGCAGAAGTGTAGTATGGGTACAACCGACCCCATGTACTCAATAAATAACAAACCTAACATTAGGTTGAAAGTAGTGATGAGCTGGGACAAAGGTCGGAGTCCAACACCAATAGCGAACACAGTTCATAACAATATAATAAGAGTGATAAAAGAAATAACTCAGAGATATAATGCTCAGCTCATTCACAGCTACGGAAAATAGTCATGCTTTTCAGATATAACAGTAACACCCAAATCCTTCACCGAAATCATAAAAATATGAGTAAGTCAGAAACCTTTGATATTCCCAAAAACTTTCAACAACAAATAAGATGATTTAATTTCAGATAGCATGAGGAAAGTACATCTCTATGCCTACATGCCAATGTACATGTGAAGTCATAAATGTCACAAAACCGTGAAACATGGAGAAATGCATCTCTATGCCTTCTTGTCAAGTATGCATGTGAGATGCAGTGATAAACTCATGTACTCATATTCTCAGAGTACTCAATATCACAGTTTCTCACTCCCATTCATAACGCTCAATCACTAGTCACTCAGCACTGAATAGGGCAGATCCAACCCAGGGCAGATCTAGCCCAAATGAATCAATAACAACTGCACTCACTGTGGGCATGTAGACTCTGGAGGGGCAGATCCAGCCCAAGCGCTATAATAAGCCAATCATGGCATAAATCAATAAAGCTTGTTGCGGCGTGCAGTCCGAATCCATCGTGAATCAAAAATACCTGTTGCGGCGTGCAGCTCGATCCCATCATGAATCAATAATACATGTTGTGGCGTGTAGCCCAATCCCATCATGAATCAATAATACATATTGCGGCATGCAGCCCGATCCCATCAATATCACTCACAATCCGGTTCTCAGGCCTCAACTCAGTCATCAATCTCTCCAGCCTCTCGAGCTCACAATGTGATGAAAATCATCCCAAAAACGATGATATGATGTATCAATAAATGAAAATAGAGACTGAGATATGATATGCAAATGAATCAGTATGATTGAGTATGTAATTACAATGTAAGAAAATGACTCAACAACAGAAATGACCTTAGTGGGTCTAAACTAGATAAAGATATAGCCTAGACATGGTTTCTAACATGGATCACAGTTCAATTACTCTAACACGTAGAAATTTCATGATTAGAAACAAGACTGGGTCACTACATAGTACCACAAAATAAATCTAGTCATAATTCACACGGTGCACACCCACACGCCCGTCACCTAGCATGCTCGTCACCTCAACACCAACACATAACACGTACATTCAGGGGTTCATACCCTCAACACTAAGTTTATAAGTGTTACTTACCTTGAATAAGCCAAATTCAATATCGATCAAGCCAAACGATGCTCCAAAAATGCCATCACGTGCGTACCGACCTCCGAGCAACTCGAAACTAGCCAAAAGCAACTCAAATACATCAAATAATGCATAAGGAAACAACCCAATTGATCAAGGTTGAATCTTTAATCAAAAGCTCTAAAGTCAACCAAAATTTCAAACCCGGGCCCACACCTTGGAACCCTATAAAACTCACAAAATTTGATAACCTATTCAAATACGAATCCAATCATACTAGTTTCACTCAAATCCGACTCCGAATCGACGTTCAAAACTCAAATATTTACTATATGAAACAAACCCCCCAAATTTCTCTTTTGAATTCATCAACCAAATGCCAAAAACGAGAATAGATTCATGAAATAAAATCAAAACCGAGTAGAGAACACTTACCCCACTCCATATGGTGAAAATCGCTTCAAATATCGTCTCAATCCGAGCTCCAGATCTCCAAATATGTAAATATGGCTGAAACCCCCAAAATTAGAGTGCTTATAATCACTAGGCAAATCAATGAATCGCGATCATGGAAATACCATCGCGATCGCGAAGAAGAAAAAGCACTGCTCCTAAATAATTACACTATGCGATCGCAACAGCAGACTCGCGAAAGCGATACACAAGACTGCCAGAACTACGCGTTTGCGAAAACAACCTCGCAAACACAAAGAGATAACATGTATTCTACCCAGTTCAGTCCCAAACACTACGCAAATGCGATGAAGACCATCCCAACTCTACACAAAGGCGGCCATCCAATCGCGACCACGATGAAGATAATGCCCAGGTCCAAATTTCATCTACATGATCGCATACTAATCTTCGCGATCGTGAAGGATAGTCGAGGCATCAGAAACCAGCAACAACCAACAATGAAAACATGAAGAAACATGTAACGATCCAACCAGTCATTTTTCCTTCTAGAACCCCGTCCCCTAAATAAGACTCCTCGTACATGCTTTTACTGTTTTATGATTTGCGGGGATGGTTAGTTCAGGAATTTGAAGGGTTCGGGCTGAAAACGGAACGCTTGGTTCCTTAGTTTGGCTTTATAAGGGATAAGTTTGACTCCAATCAACATTTTGAGTAAAGGACCCCAGAATTGGAATTTGACAGTTTCAATAAGTTAATATGATGATTTTGTACTCGGGCGTATATTCGAATTGGGTTTTGGACGACCCGAGAGCGTTTTAGCACTTAATAGTGAAAGTTGGCTATTTGAAGGTTTAAAGTTCTTCAAGTTTGGTTTGGAGTAGGTTTTGGAGTAATCGAGGTCCGTTTGGAGTTCCGAGCCTGAGAATAGTTCAGTATGGTGATTTAAGACTTGCATGCAAAATTTAGTGCCATTCCGAGTAGTTTAAGTATGTTTCGGCGCGTTTGGAGTAAGTTTGAAGAACTTGAAATTTCCAAGTTGAATCAATTTGGTTTGGGGTATGATTCTTGGTTTTGATGTTGTTTTACGCATTCCGAGGGTTTGAGCAAGTCCGTTTTATGATTTCAAACGTGTTGGTATGTTAAGTCGGGGCCCCGAGGGCCTTGGGTGTTAATCAGACGAGGCTTAGACCAAGTTTGGACTTAGAAGCAATGGCTGAAGCTTCCAATTTCTGGTGTAACCGCACCAACACATGGACAGCCGCATGTGCGAGTTCGCAGATGCGAATAAGAAGTCGTTAAAGTAGTCTAGCGGGGGCAACTCAGATGCCGCAGGAGTGGATCCATTGGGCGCACCTACGAGCACACAGGTGTGAGGGAGGAGCCGTAGAAGCTACCTAGCCGCAGAAGTGGCGCGAGACCTGTATAAGCGGGCACGTGGTCCGCAGGTGCGGAATTTGGCCCAACTGGAGGAGACCGCATCTGCGAGGATTTTTCCGCAGATGCAGGACCGCAGAAGCGGCCGTACCTCTGCAAGTGCGAAAATCACAGAAGGCAAAACCTTCATTTAAGTCGAGGTTTGAGTATTTTTGACTCATTTGCTTCATTTTTGGGGCGATTGTGGAGCTTCTTGAGAAGGGTATTCACCTAGCAACTTGGATTTAAGTTAATTGTACCTATTGTGAGTTAAATACTTAGATTATGGGTAGATTTTAACATGTACATTAGTGGAAATTGTGGGTTTAGATGAAAAATCTAGGTTTTGATAAAAATGAGATTTTAACCATGAAAATGGTTATGGAATGGGATAAAAATTGTATATTTGAGTACTTAAGGTTATGGGTGACGATTCTCTCCAAAAATTTCCGGAATCCGGGCACGTGGGCTAGGGGTGAAGTTTAGGAATTTTACCAATTTGGGTTGGGTAATTACTCTAATAGATAAATTAAGAAATTTTGAGTATTTATTGATTAAATTATATAACATTTGGCTAGTTTCGGAGTTTTCGGCACCAATTGAGGCTTGAACGCAAAATTGTGACCGGGACGTGAGCTTTGAGATGAGGTAAGTCTCTTTTCTAACCTTGTAATAAGGAATTTATCCCATAGGTAGTTTAAATAAATAATTGTTCCTAATTGTGGGGGGCTACGTACGTACGAGGTGACGAGAGTCCGTGCGTAGCTACAATTATGCTATTGTCCAGATAGTGTAGGACCCAATTCATGAACTTTTTGGAATTGTTGCATCATTCTTGATAGTTTAAAAATGCCTAAATTATATTGGTATTTGTTGGAGAAATTGTGAAAGTTCGCTAGTGAAATTCGTATTATTTTTGTATAAAACCTAAAAAATGTTTAAGTCAAATGTTTATAAAATATCCTTCTCTTCTTGTGAAGCGGGCTGAACGCCTCGACAGTAGATAGATTCATCTATGGTTCATGCCGCTCGACCCTCGATAGTGTACATATTATTATGGATCGTGTCGTACGACCTCGACCTAAATCGTGCTTAATAATAACAATTACATGGTGTCTTGACGTTATTATTGCAGCTTGTGAAGATAAATGACTTATTGGAAATTGTTAAATTAGGAAGGAATTATTTATTCTTGAAAAATTTGTTATTATTCACATAAACCGTGTTTATTTAAATATTCATATCTTAATATTATTGACCCATAGTAAGTGTCGACCTCTCGTCACTAATTCTTCGAGATTAGACTTGATACTTACTGGGTACACGTTGTTTGCGTACTCATGCTACACTTGCTATAACTTTTGGTGCAGAATCTGAGACAGGTGCATCAGGCGGTCCTACCGGCGCACTTCCCAGATATCCTGAGGCTTAGTGGTGAGATGCTTTCTGAGATGTTCTGCAGCTTCTAGAGCCTCTCATTTGTATTTGTATTCTGTCTATTTCATGTTCAGGCAGTAGTTGAGTTTTGTATAATCTACTAGATGCTCATACAATTGTGACACCAGGTCTTGGCACACACGCTAGTAGAATTGTGGTTTTGAACTATTACTTGGTTTTATTTATTTAAACATTTTATTTTCTTAAATCTTGCAAATAAGGAAAGTTTAATTACTCAAAAACTTATTAAAAGAGAAAATATATGTTTAATTCATTAGTTGGCTTGCCTAGCGGTGACGTTGGGCGCCATCATGGCCTATAGGTAAAATTGGGTCGTGACAACATGGTATCAGAGCACTAGGTTCACGTAGGTGTCACAAGTTATGAGCAGGCCTAATAGAGTCTTGCGGATCGGTACGGAGACGTCTGTACTTATTTTCGAGAGGCTATAGGGTGTTAGGAAACTACCTTTCTTCATATTCTATCGTACAGTTGACGTAATACTATGTATCTTTCCCTTATTCTCTCATAGATGGTGAGAACGCGCTCTACGGAGGTTCCAGACCAGGGAAGAGCTGCTCCCCCTATTGCTAGAGGCTGAGGCAGAGGTCGGGGGGAGGGCTCCATGCTATGGTACGGGACGAGGACGTCCCAGAGTTGCTCCAACTATACCGCTACTGGATCCAGTAGAGGATCCTATTATTGAGGAGCAAGGCGAGGTGCCTGCGGCAGAGCCAACTCCGGTAGATTTCATAATCGCTCCAGGATTTCAGGAGGTCATGGGTCGTATGCTGTGGTTCATGGATACTATGACTCAGGCCATTTTATTTCCGGCAGATCAAACCACATCTTAGGTGGAAAGGGGAGCACAAACCTCTACCGCGCAAGCTCCTGGGCATGCAGTTGCGGTATATCATACCGAGGGTGCACTACTCGTGGGTGCAGCTTAGCCAGTGGTGGTAGCTACACCGGAGCCCATACCAGTTGCGGCCGGTGATCCACACAGGCTATTGGACAGATGGACCAGGCTTCATCCTCCTTCTTTCGGAGGTGAGCGACATGAGAACCCCCAAGATTTTATTGATCGGTGCAGGGACAAACTGCACAATATGAGGATACTAGAGTCCCATGGGGTAGGCTTCACTACCTTTCAGCTGGAGGGCAGGGCCCGTAGGTGGTGGCAGTCACATCTTCTTGGCAGACCAGTAGGTTCTCCTTCCATGACTTGGGAATAGTTCACACGCCTCTTCTTGGATAGATACATTCCACCCTCTCAGAGGGAAGAGTTTTGATTCTAGTTCGAGCAACTCCAACGGGGTTAGATGTCAGTGACCGACTATGAGGTGAGGTTCTCTGAGTTGTCTCTCCATGCACTTATGATACTACCTACCAATGCAGAGAGAGTGCGGAGGTTTGTCGCCGGATTGCACTCTGGTATTCAGGCCACCATGGCTTGAGAGGTAGAGATGAGGACTTCTTACGGGCTAGTTGTGGAGATATCTTGGAGGATCGAGGGTGTTCGTCAGCAGAGCCGAGAGCAGGCGGTGAGGGACAAACGGTTTCGATATTTGGGAGAGTTCAGTGGTGCCCCAGTTGGGGGTAGAGGTTAGTTCGTGAGGGGTCAGTCCAGCATGCCCCTTATCTAGCACCGCCACCTCCTCGGGGTGCTCCTGTGCGACCTTATTTCAGTGCTATGCCAGAGAGTGCTTACCGCCCACTAGCTATCCAGGGTTCCTCCAGTGGGTATTCAGGCCATCAGGGCCAGACTTTAGGTCAACAGTCCATCGTACCGAGGGGTTGTTTTGAGTGCAAGGATTTCAGTCATGAATGGAGATTCTGCCCTAGGCTTCGGGGAAAGGCAGTGTAGTAGGGTCAATAACCTATGATTACAGCACCAGTTGTTCCACCAGCCGTCCGACCGCCCAGAGGTGGAGGGAAGGTGGGTAGGGGCTGTTCTAGAGGTGGAGGCCAGTCACGTGGAGGCCAGTCAGGTGGCACTTTAGCTAGGTTCTATGCATTTATGGCCAGACTAGATGTAGTGGCCTCAGATACCGTGATCACATGTATTATTTCTGTCTGCGGTAGAGATGTTTCAGTATTATTTGATCCAGGGTCTATGTATTCATATGTGTCATCTCTGTTTACTCATTTCCTAGGTGTTTCTCGTCAGTCCTTGGGTACCCCTATTTATGTGTCCACTCCTCTAGGCGATTCTGTTGTTGTGGATCAGATCTACCGGTCCTGCATTGTTATATTCTGTGGTTACAAAACTAGAGCATATTGTCTGCTGCTTGATATGATCAACTTTGAGATCATCCTGGGAATGGACTGGTTATCTCCATATCATGCCACCCTAAACTGCCATGCGAAGACCGTTACCTTGGCGATGCTAGAGTTGCCTAGATTGTAATGGAAGGGTTCATCTGTCAGTACATCTAGTCAAGTTATTTCCTTTTTGAAGGCTTGACACATGGTCGAGAAGGGTTGTTTGGCTTATTTAGCCTATGTTCGGGATACTACTATAGAGACTCCGGTGATTGATTCGGTGCCCGTAGTCCGAATGTTCTCCGATGTGTTTCCTTATGATCTTCTAGGCATGCCTCCACATCGTGATATTGATTTCTATATTGATTCGGTCCCAAGTACCCAGCCTATATTTATCCTACCATACCGTATGTCTCCAAAAGAGTTGAAGGAGTTGAAGGAACATCTTGAGGAGTTGTTAGCAAAGGGGTTTGTCAGGCCAAGTGTGTCGCCTTGGGGTGCACCGGTATTATTTGTGATGAAGAAGGATAGGACTATGTGGATGTGTATTGATTATCGCCAACTGAACAAAGTTACTATTAAGAACAAGTATCCATTGCCGCGTATTGATGATTTGTTTGACTAGTTGCAGGGTGCCGGAGTGTTCTCTAAGATCGACTTGAGATCGGGGTACTATCATTTGAAGATTCGAGATTCGGATGTTCCGAAGACTGCTTTCCAGACTAGATATGGCCATTATGAGTTTTTGGTAATTTTCTTTGGTCTGATTAATGCCCCGACAAAATTTATGGATTTGATGAACCGGATGTTCAGGCCGTATATCAACTTGTTTGTCATCGTCTTCGTTGACGACATTTTGATCTATTTGCTTAGCATGGAGCATCACAAGCAACATTTGAGAGTGGTGCTTCAGACCCTGCGGGGACAAGAGTTATATGCTAAGTTCACCAAGTATGAATTTTGGCTAGACTCTGTAGAATTCTTGGGACATATTGTATAGGGCGAGGGTATTAAAGTTGATCCTAGAAAGATCGGGGCAGTTCAGAATTGGCATCGTCCCACCTCGGCGACTGAGATTAGGAGTTTTCTGGGGTTAGCAGGTTATTATCATCGGTTTGTGGAGGGCTTTTCATCTATTGCAACACCTTTGACAAATTGACAGAGAAGGGTACTCCGTTTCGATAGTCCGATGATTGTGAGGTGAGCTTTCAGAAGCTCAAGACCGCATTGACTTCAGCATCGGTGTTAGTGTTTCCTTTTGGTTCAGGGATGTATATAGTGTATTGCGACGCTTCACATGCTAGCCTAGGTTGTGTATTGATGCAGGAGGGGCGAGTTATTGCATATGCTTTACGTCAACTGAAGCCCCATGAGAAGAATTACCCGGTACTTGATTTAGAATTGGCCGCGATAGTTCATGCTCTTAAGATCTGGATGCATTATATTTATGGGGTGTCCTGTGAGGTTTACACTGATCATCGCAGCTTGCAGCATTTGTTCAAACAGAGGGATCTAAATATGAGACAGCGCAGGTGGCTTGAGTTACTAAAAGATTATGATATTACTATCCTTTATCATCCGGGCAAAGCAAACGTAGTTGCAGACGCCTTGAGCAGAAAGGCAGAGAGTATGGGTAGTTTGGCCTTCATTTCAGTAGAGGAGAGGCCATTAGCTGTGGACATTCAGTCCTTGGCTAACAGACTTGTAAGGCTGGATATTGCAGAGCCCAGTTGAATTCTTACATGTGTTGTTGCCAAGTCTTCACTATTTGAGTGGATCAAGGCTCGCCAGTTTGATGATCCACACTTGTTGGTTCTTCGAGAGACGGTACTACGGGGTGGTGCCAAGGAGGTTACTATCGGTGAAGATGGTGTTCTGCGACTCCAGGTTCATCCATGTGTTCTTAATGTGGATGGGTTGAGGGAAAATTTCCTAGAAGAAGCACATAATTCTCAGTATTCTATTCATCCAAATGCTACGAAGATGTATCGCAACCTGAGGCAGCATTATTAGTGGCGGCGGATGAAGAAAGACATAGTTGAGTATGTAGTCAGGTGCCTAAATTGCCAGCAAGTTAAGTATGAGCACTAGAGGACAGGTGGCCTACTTAAGCAGATGACTATACTAGAGTGGAAATAGGAGCGCATTACTATGTACTTTGTAGTTGGGTTGCCGCGGACCTTGCGGAAGTTTGATGCAGTTTGGGTCATTGTCGACAGGTTGACCAAGTCAGCACACTTCATTCCGGTTGTGACTATGTATACTTCAGAGAGGTTGGCCCAGATTTATATTCTGGAGATAGTTCGGTTGCATGGTGTGCCAATTCCATCATATCATATAGAGGCCCTCAGTTTACTTCACATTTCTAGAGCTCAATACAACCTTTCATCCGCAAACCGACGGGCAGTCGGAGCGGACAGTTCAGATATTAGAGGATATGCTCAGGGCATGTGTGATTGACTTCGGAGGTCAGTGGGATCATTTCTTGCCTTTGGCCGAGTTTGCTTATGACAACAGCTACCAATCCAACATTGAGATGACTCCATTTGAGGCTTTATATGGTCGGCGATGTTGTTCGCCCATCGGATGGTTCGAGCCCTGCGAGGCTAAGTTATATGGTACTGATTTGGTGAAGGATGCCTTGGAAAAGGTAAATTCGATTCAGGAGCGACTTCGTATAGCACAGTCCAGACAGAAGAGTTACGCGGATCAGAAAGTGCATGATTTATCAATTATGGTGGGCGATAAAGTTCTCTTGAAGATTTCACCGATGAGGGGAATCATGAGGTTCGGGAAGAAGGGCAAGTTGAGCCCAAGGTTTATAGGCCCATTTGAGGTGTTGAGACTAGTTGGGGAGGTTGCTTATGAGCTTGCCTTGCCTCCCAGTCTATCGGGAGTTCATCCGGTTTTCCATATATCTATGCTAAGGAAGTATCATGCCGACCTGTTGCATGTGTTAGGCTTCAGCATAGTTCAACTAGATGAGAGCTTGGGTTATGAGGAAGAACCAGTTGCCATTGTTGATAGGCAGGTTTGCCAATTGAGGTCTAAGAGGATTTTTGCGGTAAAAGTTTAGTGGCGGGGACAACCAGACGAGGAAGCGACTTGGGAGGCCGAGGAGGACATGCAGAGCAAATATGCACATTTATTCCGCACTCCAGGTATGATTATAAACCCGTTCGAGGACGAATGTTTGTTTAAGAGGTGGAGAATGTAATGACCTAAGCAGTCGTTTTGCCTTCTAGAACACCGTCCCCTAATAAGGCTCCCCATATGTGCTTTTACTGTTTTATGACTTGTGGGGATGGTTAGTTCAGGAATTTGAAGGGTTCAGGTTAAAAACGGAATACTTGGTTCCTTAGTTTAGCTTTATAAAGGATAAGTTTGACTTCGATCAACATTTTGATTAAACGACCCCGGAATCGGGATTTGACACGGTTCCAATAGGTTCGTATGATGATTTTAGACTCGGGCGTATGTTCTTCAAATTTGGTTTGGAGTAGGTTTTGGAGTAATCGAGGTCCGTTTGGAGTTCCGAGCATGGGAATACTTCCATATGGTGATTTAAGACTTGCATGCAAAATTTGGTGTCATTCCGAGTAATTTAAGTATGTTTCGGCGCGTTCGGAGTAAGTTTGAAGAACTTGAAATTTCCAAGTTGAATCAATTTGGTTTGGGGTATGAATCTTGGTTTTGATGTTGTTTTACGAATTCCAAGTGTTCGAGCAAGTCCGTTTTATGATTTCAAACGTGTTGGTATGTTAAGTCGGGGCCCCGGGGGCCTCGGGTGTTAATCGGACGAGGCTCGGACCAAGTTTGTACTTAGAAGCAATGGCAGAAGCTTCCATCTTCTGGTGTAACCGCACCAATGCATGGACAACCACATGTGAGAGCTCGCAGATGCGAATAAGAAGCCGCAGAAGCAGTTTAGCGGGGGCAACTCAGACGCCACAGGAGTGGATCCATTGGGTGCACCTACGAGTGCGCAGGTGCGAGGGAGGAGCCGCAAAAGTGACCTAGCCGCAGAAGCGGCGCGAGACCCGCATAAGAGGGCAAATGGTCCGTAGGTGCGGAATTTGGCCCAACTGGAGGAGACCGCATCTGCGAGGATTTATCCGCAGATGCGGGACCGCAAAAGTGGCCATACCCCTGCAAGTGCAAAAGTCACAGAAGGCAGAACCTTCATTTAAGTCCGGGTTTGAGTATTTTTGACTCATTTTCTTCATTTTTGGGGCGTTTTTGGAGCTTCTTGAGAGGGGTATTTGTAAGGCCCCATAAAAATTTCCTAATGATTTAAGTTTTTAAAGTGTGCCAACAATAATTGAGAATAACGTATTTGAGTATTAAATGAAACCTATGGGATAGAGCCACATCATGTTGAATTGATAATGTATGTTTGTGGTGTGTTGGAACATACTAAGGAGTTTTGGAATTGGCAGGAACTTATGTGGAACAAGTTGGACACATTAAGTAGAAAGGATGTTTCAATTGGTACAGGACCCGGCTTCAAATTAATATAACTCTCTAAATATAATGACTTAGGTGGTGATGTATCTATCAACTTAAATCCCTTTGAGTCTAGTTTCTAACGCATCAAACCGTTCGTCATTTGGATATTGCTATAGAAGGTTATGGCCATTTTACCGGACCTATGTCATATGCGCGGCCGCACATATTTGAGAGTTTCTGCCTCAGGTGCACGGCCAGATGCGCGGCCACTTGCCCAGGTGCACGACCGTGCATGTAAGAGCTCATTTAATACCCCCAAGGCCGGGTAGAGAGAGGGGTTAAGTCATTTTTGACCTAAAACCTGATATTTTAGAGGGAAGTGAGAGTGTTCTAGAGAGAGAAAGTAGATGAAGTGTTTTGTTCATCAAGATCTTGTTCAAGCCTTGACATCAAGCAAGGAAATCTCACAAGATCTTCACTCAAGAGGTAAGATTCAACCCCTAGTCTTCAATTTCGAGTTTGGGGTAAAAGATGGGTGATTTGGAGTATGAGTTTTGGGTGTAAGAGTGTTAATTATACATGCTTGTACCAATAAGGTTTGTGGGAAGATTGTTGAGCTAAAATAAGTAAAGATTGGGTTGTGGAATGAAGAAAATCTTGTAGAAGAACCTTGTAGATAAATGTGCACACCTAGTGTTTGATAAAATGCTCAAATGAGATGAAACCATGAATATCTCCCTAATTTGTGTTCAATTTTGTTATGTCTCAAATAGATTGGGATTGCTAAAATTTCCGGAACGTTGTAGTAATTTAAGAAAAGCTCAAAGCGAGGTATGTTGGCTAAACTTCTTTTCTAGAATAGAATTCCATGATGTTCTTATAAGTCCCGAGTTATTATTTATAAATCAACTAATCCGAATAAGCTTTGTGTTGAAAGGTATATGTTCAAAATGTGTTCCAGATGCTCTTATTATATGATGTTATCCTTCGGGAATGTGTTCAAAGCATGAGTTAGGTATAAAAATATTATGACTCCAAGTAGTGTATCATGTGAAGGCTATTATGCCAAATTGTGTAAGAAGTATCAATGTGCATAAGACTCTTAATTGCTCATAGGTATACTAAAAGTCGTGATTAGGGATTCCTTGTTGTCGGTAATCTATATAGATGCTTGAAAGTGAAAGTAGTGAGTTGGGGATATAAAGTGTGAATACCCTGCCAAGAATGAAAGTTATACTTGTGACCAATAGCGCCAATGAAGTGAAATGATGTGTGAAATGTTATGAAATGAGCCTTGATTCAACTATTCCAAATTGAGTCCAAAAATAGAATTATCCAAAAGCTCATGTACTCACGTCATGTCCAAATGTGGTTGTTCTAACTAATGCTATACTTGCTGGGTATTTCCAATATGTTTTGAGTTTTTACGTATTCATGAGTTGAAATTGTGTATTGGCCTTTTTGGGGAAAGGTATTGCAAGAGTATTATATATGATGATGTTTATGATGTTTATGATGATAATCCTTGAAAGTAAAGAATGAAAGTGCGGAATATGATATGCGGCCATAGTGCCATGAATGAAGAATAATATGTATAGACAAATGAGCCAATGAAATAATGATGTTGTACGTAGTTGAAAGTACTAATGAAGTGATATATGGTGTGAAAGGTTATGAGATGAATGTATTTGTACTTTTGTTTCCAATGTGTTATAAGCCCATACGTTCTTGCGAGGAAAGACTATGATGTTCCTAAATGTTCTAACTGTTCTTAATGTTGTATGATCACCCATGGCAAATACAAGTAAGTGATAATATGAACATGAAATATAGTCGTTACCTAAGTGATAATTATGAAGAGTTGTATGTCCCAATGGTTTCAACTATAGTTGTATGCTTTTGAAATAATATATGTAAATGACTTCGATTGTTAAGTCCCCAAGAGTCATGAACATAGATAATGACCTCAAGAGGTCAAAGGAGTGAATAATGAGATGGAAGGGAGATGTCCTTTGTTAAATAATGACGGACCTTAAGAAAATGAATTGGGCCCATGTGCTATTGAAATCGACTTATTGATTTACCATGCATGTGCTAATGTAAAGAGTTATGTTTCTCCATGATGAGCATGAACATGAAGTATTCCAATGATATGAGTAATTATGACCTTAATTGTAATGAAAAACAATGCTCTTTGAGTTTATATATGGTATTGTGATTGGGATTACACCACCACCCACATACATTGGGGTGAGGTGGTCGGGCCGCTTTGTGTTAGGATTGTGGTATTGTGATACACTTTCACCCGCATATATTGGGGTGAGGCGGTAGGGCCGATTTGTGTTGGGATTGTGATGCACCTCCACCCACATATATTGGGGTGAGGCGGTAGGGCCGCTTTGTATTGGAATTGTGGTATTGCGATACACCTCCACCCGCATATATTGGGGTGAGGCGGTAAGGCCATTTTGTGTTGGGATTGTGGTATTGGGATACACTTCCACCCGCATATATTGGGGTGAAGCGGTAGGGACGTTTTATGTCGGAATTGTGGTATTGTGATACACCTCTACCCGCATATATTGGGGTGAGGCGGTAGGGCCGCTTTGTGTTGGGATTATGGTATTGTGATACACTTCCACCCGCATATATTAGGGTGAGGCGGTAGGGACACTTTATGTTAGAATTCTGGTATTGTGATACACCTTCACCCACATATATTGGGGTGAGGCGATATGGCCATTTTGTGTTGGGATTGTGGTACTGTGATGCACTTCCACCCGCATATATTGTAGTGAGGCGGTATGGACACTTGTGTCGGGATTGTGGTATTGAGATACTCCTCCACCCGCATTTATTGGGGTGAGGCAAAGGACTATTTTGTGTGAAGGTGGTTATAGAGGATCCACGAATTAATATCTATAAATGATTAATGGAAGCTCTTAGTAAATTGACTCGACGTTGATGGTTATCTAAGCCTTTTTACTGTTACCATGATTCATTATATTCATGTTGAATTTTCAAGCCCTTGAATAGGTGTATTTGTATTATGTAAGTAAAGACTATGAACGGTCTATGAAACACACATGTGTATTATATAGGTAATACTATGAACGATCTATGAGACGCATATGTGTATAATATGATATGTGAACACTAAGGACGATATATGAAATATATATGTGTAAAATAAGGGAGGAAGATGCCACTGTCATTGGCCTTGTTTGTACATGTTGTTACAGTTACATTATATTATATATTCCACGTATAGATCATATGGACATTCTATTTTGAAAGAAGATTTTAGCTATACATACTAGTGCTATTCGACAGTATTAAAGTCTCTTTTGGAGGGGGTGCTGTATATTTAATGGATGCAGGTGGTTCTACAGCAGATGACATTGATTAGTGATAGCATTGCACTCTTTTTAGCTGATTTGGTGAGCCCCGCTTCATTTTGGGGTCATGTATCTTTTGTTTCTCATGTACTTTGTGGTTGAGGTATAGCCGGGGCCTTGTTGCCGACATTTCCATATTACTCTTCTATTGTACTTAGAGGCTCTGTAGACAGTTGTGGGTTGTGGTTGATGTTGGGAATTGAACTAGAAATGTTGGTATTTGGAAATCATATTTTTTTTATTTTTATTAATTCTATAAAATCGTAATACTTTGAAAATTATGAATGAAGCTGCTAATGGGAATGAAAAGGAAGTTGTTAATAAAATCTTTTTAGTGTTTGATTACTGGAGTACATCTCCTCTTTATTCATGGATTAGTTTGGGTAGAAGGAAATCTAACAGGCTTGCTCGGCCGGGTTCTCTCGGTTGAGCGTCGGTCACGCTCCCCGAGTTTGGGGCGTGACAAACTTGGTATCAGAGCTAAAGGTTTTAAAGTGTCCTAGGATGTCTCGTAGCCGTGTCTAATAGAGTTCTTCTTATAGGTGTGTTGTTGACCACATCTATAATGAGGAGGCTACTTGGGCATTTAGGAATTTCATTCTTCTTTGATACTCCAGATCGTGTGATAGAGCTCAAGGTAGGAAGCCAAATTCCTCGTCATATCTCATTTTTCATATGAGTAACCCACAGGTTCGAGGCAACGAGGAGTGAATGAAAGAACTAGTTGCTAGGGGAAGTGTCCCTATTTTTATTAATATTACCCCGCCACTAGTTTATGTGGTGAGAGCACCTAAGAAATGAAAGAGGGTTATTGGCATCAATAAGCCGAAATGTTTGATGTGAAAGAAGAGCCACTCGGGTTTAGCCACTTGGTTTATGTTGAATGATTCTTGAAATATGTTATGGTTGTGATTCAAAAGGGTACTTGTTATATGATATGATTTAAATATGTGCAACTCATGTCTAGATACCACTTCAGTTACTGTAATGCCCTTAATGTTGAGATCAGTGTTGTTGAAATATACTGTGTTGCTTTGTTGAGTTATGGATATGTTGTTAGGGTAGTTTTGGAGATTCTCTGACAGGTGGTTAGGCCCAATTACGTGAGAGACCCTGCCAAAATTTCTGAAAAGTTTTGGAGTTAGTCAAATTTGGGGGATTAAAATATTTGAAAGAAGAGTCGAGTTACGTTAAGTGTTTGGGGCCGGACTCTACTCCTCATTCGAGGCTGAATGATCTTAAGTTGGGGAGAATGTACGGCCCCGTAAAAATTTCTTAATGATTTAAGTTTTTAACGTGAACCAACGGTATTTGGGAATAACGTATTTGAGTATTAAATGAGACCTATAGGATAGATCCACATCATGTTGAATTGATAATATATGTTTAAGGTGTGTTGGAACATACTAAGGAGTTTTGGAATTGTCAAGAACTTGTGTGGAACAAGTTGGACACATTAAGTGGAAAGGATGTTTCAATTGGCACAAGACCCTATTTAAAATGAATAGAAATCCCTCAATATAATTACTTAGGTAATGATCTACCTATAATATTAAAGCCCTTTGAGTCTAGTTTCCAACGTATCAAACTGTTCGTCATTTGGTTATTGCTATAGAACGTTATGGCCATTTTACTGGACCTGTGTCATATGCGCGCCCAGATGCGCGACCGCGCATATTTGAGAGTTGCTGCCTCAAGTGCGCGGCCAGATGCGCGACCACGCCCAGGTGCACGGCTGTGCACGTAGGAGCTCATTTAATACCCCCAAGGCCGAGTAGAGAGAGGGGTTAAGTCATTTCTGACCTAAAACCTGATATTTTAGAGAGAAGTGAGAGTGTTCTAGAGAGAGGAAGTAGATGAAGTATTTTGTCCATCAAGATCTTGTTCAAGCCTTGAAATCCAACATGGAAATCTCACAAGATCTTCACTCAAGAGGTAAGATTCCAACCCTTAGTGTTCAATTTCGAGTTTGGGGTAAATGATGGGTGATTTGGAGTATGATTTTTGGGTGTAAGAGTGTTAATTATACATGCTTGTACCAATAAGGTTTGTGGGAAGATTGTTGAGCTAAAATAAGTAAAGATTGGGTTGTGGAATGAAGGAAATATTGTAGAAGAGCCTTGTAGCCAAATTTGCACACCTAGTGTTTGATAAAATTCTCAAATGAGCTGAAACCATGAATATCTCCCTAATTTGTGTTCAATTTTGTTATGTCTCAAATTCGGCTAATAAGAAATTGGGTCAATCAAGAGATTGATTATCCCAATTAAAGGGTTCAACTTAGAGATAGTAATACCCTCAAGCCCAGTTGCCTAAATATCGAAAATATTTGTAAACAAATATTACCCATAACCTCACAAATACAAATATATAATTTTTACTCTATTCCATAATAATTTTCTTGGCCTACTCCCATTTATATCAAAACCTAGGTTATCCAACTTCGTGCTTAATTGAGTTAGGGCCTTCACGGCCAGTTATAAGATGTTGGTGATGTGTTACGGACTCCTGTTTTATTTATTGTAGTTGTTTTTGTTTGTCTCATTGATACTTGTTGTATGCTCACCATATCTAATTTATGCACTTTTATTATTATTATTGGCCTTTAGTAAGTGTCAAGGCGACCCCTCATCAATACTTCTTCGAGGTTAGACTAGATACTTATTGGGTACGCGTTGTTCTCCGTACTCACGTTACATTTTTGCACTGATGTGTAGTTACTGAGACAGGTTCCACCAGTGGTCATGCGGGTGCATAGCTGATCATTTACGGAGACTTAGCAGTGAGATGTTTGCCTTGCTACGGTCCGCAGCACCGGAGTCACCTTCCACTATATTTACTATTCATGTCTATTACTTTCTGATAGAATTTTTAATAGTTTTGTATATTCTCTAGATTTTTCATGTACTTATGACGCCGGGTTTTGGGAATTTGTAGCATTTAGGTACTGCTATACCCGTTATTTCTACCACCCTAGAGTATGCATTTATTATGTTGGTATTTTGTTTAAAAATATTTGTCACAGTTGCACGAACTCTATTTTAAAGTGTTCTCTAAAAAGGAAAGACTTTCGTATTAAATTGTTAAAAAGGGGTCAACCAATTATAGATACACTTGTGGGCTTGCCTAACTGCGTAGTTAGGTGCAGTCTCGACCTATTACGGATATGGGTCGTGACAGTCTCAGTACCTGCACATTCAAAGCAGAAGTGTAGCGTGAGTTCGTAAAATAATGCGTACCTAATAAGTATCCAGTCTAACCTCGAAAAAGTAGTGATGAGAGGGCGACTTGACACTTACTAGTGGTCAAATAATAATAGAAATACATAAAGTAAACATGGAGAATATATAATAAGTAGCAACGAAAAAGATAAAAACAATTACAGTAATTCCTCGCATGAGGCTATATAAAGTCACTAAACATGTCATAACCGGCCTTGAAGGCGCTAACTCAACAAACCAAATCTAGTCTCGAGTATTAAGCACAAAGATGCCGAGGCGAACGGTCTGATCCCATTGTAATAGTGGTACTCAGTACTGCCGGGGTGAACGACCCGATCCCATAAGAATAGTGTTACCATATTACCGAGGCGAATGGCCTGATCCAATAAGAGTAATTTAATACACTGCCGAGGCAAATATCCTGATCCCATAAGAGTAATTTAATACACTGCCAAGGCGAATGGCCCCATATAAGAGTAGAGAAACTTACCTCGCTCGCGAAAGTACATGTGAGTCGAGAAGACACAGATCCATAGTTCATCAAATATTTTCCAAAGTAAGAGGATAACTAAGTATATTTATTCTAATCCTCATTCTCAGTCATAATCAAGGAAATCAATACACATGATAGATACAAATAGCACAAATAAGGCATGATGTGAATCTAAGTCTACCCAAGCATAACATGGATATAGCTACATACGGAATCTCGCCACCACGTGTGTACGTAGTTCCCCACAACAAGTAGCACACAATAATTAATACACCTAAGGGGATAAATTCCCTCTTACACGATTAGGCAAGGGGCTTACCTCGCTTTCAAGTCCACTAACCGGCTATTTAACCTCACTAGAACTCCTCAAACGAAACCGAGCAATCCGAAGCTAATCAAAAGTCATATAAACTAATCAATAAGTGCTCAGAAGTCCATAATTTAACCACTAGAGTAATTACCCAACCCGATTTGGAAGGTTCGTAAAATTTACCCTCGAGCCCAGTTAACCGAATTCCAAATATTTTCGTAAATAAATATTACCCATAACCTCACGAATACAAATATATAATTTCTACTCAATTCCATAATCATTTTCTTGGTCTAATCTCATTTATATCAAAACCTAGGTTTTCCAACAAAATCCTAAACTTTTCTCATTTTAAATGTTAAAATTTACCCATAATCTATGTATTTAACTTATATTAGGAAAGAATCACTTACCTTATAGTGCTTGATGAACCCCCCCCCCCCAAGAAGATCCAAACTCGGCCAACACAATAAGAAATGCGAAAAATAAGCCTAAGTCCCGACTTTAAAATATTTTCTACCCAGTGATTCCTTCTTCACGGTCACGAGAGGTCACCCGCGATCGTGAAGGAAAAATGCCCAAGCCAGAAAAATTTCCTCTCGCGAAAGTGAGACCAACCTCACGAACGTGAAGTCTTAGCTGACATGCCCATCGTGAACGCGACAACGTCAATGAAAACGCGAAGGCCTTTAATAGACCCCCTCCCCAGCAGGCCTCACACTTCGCGATCGCGAAGGCCTAATCGTGAATGCGAAGGCCAGTGACCCTGGGCATCGTGAACGCATTCACCCACCCGCAAACGCATAGGAAACAATTCCACCTAGACCCATTTCTTCATCACGGACACTATTCCTTCTCCGCGTTCGCGAAGAAGGAAACAGAATAGCATTTTCTACAAATTTTGACTTAGCTCCGGGTAGTCCGAAGCACACTTGAGCCACTCGGGACCCCGTCCAAACACACCAACAAGTCCATAAATATAATATGGATCTATTCGAATCCGCGAAACACGTAAAAAAACAATATCGAGACTATTAATCGCACCCCAAAATCACATTGATCAGCTTATGAACTTCAAACGTTTTAACTAGATCTGAACACGCCGAATCATACTTAGGCACTTCGGAATGATGCTAAATTTTGTGTACAATTCATAAATTACCATACAGATATATTTCCAGGCTTAAAATCTCAAACGAAACTCGATTATATCAAAGTCTACTTCAAACCAAATTTAAAGAACTTGAAAACCTTCAATGCGCTAACTTTCAACATTAAGCGTCGAAATGCTCTCAGTTCACCCGAAATTCAATCTGAAGACATACCCAAGTCCAAAATGATCATACAAATCTATTGGAACCATCAAATCCTGATTCCGAGATCGTTTACTCAAATTATTGACTCAAGTCAAACTTGGTCATCTTAGGCCACTATTAAGGAACTAAGTGTTTTGATTTCAACCCGAACTTTACAAACCCAAGCCAACCATCTCCATAAGTCATAAAATGGGAAAAGAACATACGAGATGTCTTAATTAGGAGAACGGAGATCTAGAAAGCAAAACAACCGGTCAATTCATTGCAACTATAATCGAAAATTTCCTACTACTGTTTTGTAGCCAGAATTAGTAGTTGGAAAAGAGCAATTTTCTTGTAGTGTAAGAAATTAAGATGTTATCCATTCAATTCAAAACATCTTAAACGTCTTATTTCATTGATCAGCAATACACATCCTTTTTTTATGACAAAATAGAGAAACTATACAACTATTAAGTAAAATAGGAAATTAAAAATGAAAATCAACATGTAAAACTTTAAATTATTATGAGTGATGTAAGCCTGTATGTGAGTAATGTAATACTATAACATTATACTCAATACAAACATCCACATTGGTTATGTTGAACCAAACAGTCTTTGTAGTGGCAATTCCCTGACACAACTGAAAAACTCCAGAATCGTCGACGATCGGCATTTCACGGTACAAATTAAATATAGGATTCCGACCAAGTACACTCAATGTACTACCATTGAACTTACCATTAGTGAACACAAAGTTGAGGTTTATGTGAAGGGCACCTTCTTTTTGATCAGCTGAACCATATATTCCTTGGGCTCGGTCCACTATTGTTGAATTAGGCTCTGTCCTAACTGTTAATGGGTAATCCATCATTGCAACAAATCCAAACAAAGTTTGGGATTTAGCAATTGTATTGGACTGGCTATTTGAACTACAATTGGATTCTTACCTCTGAGCATGTCGTGGAAATAAAATTAAAATTTGGTTACCTTTTGCTTTGCATGGGGAAGTTTTTCGAACTATTTTTCAATAGCCTTGGGTCCTAAGTCAACGCCTTGAACCATTGGCATGGCCATAACAATGAAGCAAATAAATAGAATTAGGCTCCTTTTCTCCATCTCTTCTTTCTCTTCGTCTCTCTCACTTAGTTAATTGAGAAGGAATAATGCATTGCATATACAAATATATTATGAGTATTGTAATATACGTGGACTACTTTTGGCCATAGTCTATGTGCCTTGTTTTCTTTTTTGTGGTCTTTTATTAGCCACTTTGTTGGATATTTTATGTCCATTCATTAAAGGTCTTGCTAGCCAATCATATTCCATACATGACCATCTCATTTTCTTATAAATTAGCTGGCAAATGTCCATATGAAATACACCAAAGTTTGAGACAAATGTCTGTTGTCTTTCCTTTCGTTCATTATAGAGTATTTTGTAAGAGATTGAGTGTTGGAAAATACTTGTGTGAATCCTTTATTTGGAATAATCTTGTAACGTTATTCTCTTGGGGTATTTGGGACTAATTACTGTATTTACTATAATTTTTTAATCTCTTTTGTATTCTTATTGGTATAGTAAAATTACTTTTCTTTGCGTGTGGACGTAGGTCACTTTGACCGAACCACGTTAATTTGGGTCAAGCCTGCACGGTTTCACCAAAAGGCCTCACACAGTTGTGTGAATAAGAACCTTTCTACATATATTTTTTTGTTCAATTAAGATAACTTGATAATTATTTCTAAACTATATATCCATTTAGATGATAATTATTCAAACATTTATATTGGATGAGTAGTTAGCAACATAACAACCGCATGATCTTATTTGATATCTATACACAATGGAAAAATTTATTGTATTATTGCTATCACAGACTTTTTAATATCATCTAGTTAGTTGCCCGCATGATTTTTACAATATGCCAGCTTTCACTTCCAGTAATAACGACTTTGTATTTTCATTACATCTACCAGTACATAGTCATAACATATTTTAAGGTGTTAGTTAATTGTGTATATCTCAGTTCGTTGAATATATATGTTTAGATTATTTAGTTTCTTAAACATATCCAATAGTATCAGAAAATCACAGTTTTCCAACAACTAAAATCGCCGTATAGTAGTTGCAATGTCCAATTTTTCGACTACATTCTGATCGTTTTGTATAGTCGGAAAATGACACGTCGATAAATAAATTCAAACTACTGTACTCAAAAATTTCTACCTTTTTTTAACTTCATGTCCGACAACTACAGTCGAAACTGAAGTCGGATAATATTTATAAAACTTACTAAAATATTAGTTATTATTTTACGACTACTGTAATCGAGAATTTCCTACTACTGTTTTGTAGTCGGGATTAGTAGTTGGAGAAGAGCAATTTTCTAGTAGTGTAAGAAATTAAGATGCCATCTGTACAATTCAAAACATCTTAAATGTCTTATTTGATTGATCAACAATACACATCCTTATTTTTAGGACAAAATATAGAAACTATAGAACTATTGAGTAAGATAGAAAATTACAAATGAAAATATAACGACACGACCGGTCGTTTTGAGAATGTACATTTTCTTCAACTATTTGAAGCCTTGGGAAACATCGTATGATGTATTATAACTTGTGTGAATCGTCAATTTTGGTTTTTAGGTAATTCAGAAGTGATTTGAAAGAATCAATTTCAGGATTGAAGCTCTAAGTTGTAAGAGTTGACCAAGTTTGACTTGTTTAATATTTGACCTCGGTTCGGAGTTTTGATGGTTACGTTAGGTCCGAATGATGATTTTGGACTCGAGCGTATGCCCGAATTTGCATTTGGATATTTCTAAAAGGTTTCGGTGCTAATTGGCGAAAGTTGAAAATTTGAAGGTTTAAAAAGTTCATAAGTTTGACTGGGAGTTGACTTTGATGAAATCGGGTTCGGATTATGGTTTAGGGAATTTGAATAGCTTTGTTATGTCATTTTGGATTTTTGTGCAAAATTTGAGTTCATTCTGAGTTGATTTGATATATTTCGGTGCGAGTTTTGAAAGTTAAAAGTTCATTAAGTTTGATTTGAGGTGCGATTCATTGTTTTGATGTTGTTATGCATGATTTGAGGCCTCACGTAGGTCCATGTTAGGTTATTGGACTTGTTGGTATATTCGGACGGGGTCCCGAGGGATTCGGGCAAATATCGGATTGATTTCGGACCATTTTTTGTCACGACCCAATTTCACATATAGGTCGTGATGGTGCCCAACGTCACTCCTAGGCAAGCCAACTAATGAATTAAATATATATTTCCTTTTTAATAAGTTTTCGAGTAATTAAAATTTCCTTATTTGCAAGATATAAGAAAATAAAAGGTTTAAATAAATAAAACCAAGTAATAGTTCAAAATCACAATTCTACTAGCGTGTGTGCCAAGACCTGGTGTCACAAGTGTATGAGCATCTAGTAGATTATACAAAACACAACTAATGTCTGAACATGAAATAGATAGAATACAAATACAAAGGAGAGGCTCTAGGAGCTGCAAAATGGCTCAGAAAGCAGCTCATCACTAAGCCTCGGGATATCTAGGATGCGCGCCGGTAGGACCGCCTAATGCACCTGTCTCAGATCCTGTACCAAAAAGTGTAGCATGAGTATGTAAACAACGTGTACCCAGTAAGTATCAAGTCTAATCTTGAATAAGTAGTGACGAGAGGTCGACTTCGACACTGTCAATAATATTAAGATAGGAATATTTAAATAAATACGGTTTATGGGAATAACAACAAATTTCCTTAACAAGCAGGAATAAATAGTTCTTTCACAATTTAATAATTTCCAATAAGTCATGTATCTTCACAAGCTGCAATAATAATGTCAAGACACCGTGTAATTATTATTATTAAGCACGATTTATGCCGAGGTCGTACAAACCGATCCGGAATAATGTATACACTGCCGAGGATCGAGCAGCGCGAACCATAGATGCATTTATCTACTGCCGAGACGTTTGGCCCGCTCCACAAGAAGAGAAGGATATTTTATAAGAATTTGACTTAAACATTTTTGAGGTTTTATAAAAAAATAATACGAATTTCACTAGCGATCTTTCACAATTTCCCCTACAAATACCAATATAATTTAGCCATTTTTAAACTATCAAGTATGGTGCAAAATTTTCAAATAGTTCATGAATTGGGTCCTAAACTACCCGGACAATAGCATAATAGTAGCTACGCACGGACTCTCGTCACCTCATACGTACGTAGCCCCTCATAATTAGGAACAATTATTTATTTAAAATACCTATGGCGTAAATTCCCTCTTACAAGGTTAGACAAGAGACTTACCTCGTCTCAAAGCTCACTTCCCGGTCACAATTTTGCGTTAAAGCCTCAATTGGTGCTGATAATCCGAAACTAGCCAAATGTTATATAATTTAATCAATAAATACTCAAAATTGCATAATTTATCTATTAGATTAATTACCTAACCTAAATTGGTAAAATTTCTAAAATTCACTCCGGGCCCGCGTGCCCGGATTCCGGAAAGGTTCGGAGGGAATCGTCACCTATAACCTTAAGAACTCAAATTTATAATTTTTATCCCAATCCATAACCATTTTCGTGGTTAAAATCTTATTTTTATCAAAACCTAGGTTTTTCATCTAAAACAATAATTTTTACTAATTTACATGTTAAAATCTACCCATAATCTAAGTATTTAACTCACAATAGGTAGAATTAACTTACCTCCAAGTTGCTAGGTAAATAGTGTCACGCCCCAAACTCGGGGAGCGCGACCGGCGCTCAACCGAGAGAACCCGGCCGAGCAAGCTTGTTAGATTTCCTTCTACCCAAACTCATCCATGAATAAGGAGGAGTACTCCATTAATGAAACACTGAAAAGATTTTTTAACAAATTCCCTTTTATTCCCATTAGCAGCTTCATTCATAATTTGCAAAATATTACGAGTTTATAAAATTAATGAAAAGAAAAAAAATATGATTTCCAAATATCAACATTTCTAGTTCAATTCCCAACATCAATCACAGCCCACAACCTGTCTACGGAACCTCTAAGTACAATAGAAGAGTAATATGAAAATGCCGGCAACAAGGCCTCGGCTATATCTCAACCACAATGTACATGAGAAACAAAAAATACATGATACCGAAATGAAGTGGGGCTCACCAAATCAGCTGAAAAGAGTGTACTGCTATCACTGATCAATGTCACCTACTGTAGAACCACCTGCATCCATTAAATATACAACGCCCCGGGCAAAAGGGTAGTTAGTACTGTCGAATAGCGCTAGTATGCATAGCTAAAAATCCTCTTTCAAAATAGAATGCCCATATGATCTGTACGTGGAATACATAATATAATGTAATTGTAACAACATGTACAAACAAGGCCAATGAGAGTGGCACCTTCCTCCCTTATTTTACACATATACATTTCATATATCGTCCTTAGTGTTCACATATAATATTATATACCTATGCGTCTCATAGACCGTTCACAGTATTACCTATATAATACACATGTGTGTTTCATAGACCGTTCATAGTGTTTACTTACACAATACAAATACACATATTCAAGGGCTTAAAAATTCAACATGAATATGATAAATCAGGGTAACAATAAAAAGGCTTAGATAATCGCCAACGTCGAGCCAATTTACTAAGAGCTTTCATTAATCATTTATAAATAATAATTCGGGGATCTTCTATAACCACCTTCACATAAAGAGGCCCTCCGCCTCACCCCAATAAATGAGGGTGGAGGAGTATCACGGTACCACAATCCCAACACAAGCAGCCCTACCGCCTCACCCCAATATATGCGGGTGGAAGTGTATCACAATACTACAATTCCGACACAAGTGGCCCAACCACCTCACCCCAATATATGCGGATGGAAGTGTGTCACAATACCACAATCCCAACACAAAGCGACCCTACCGCCACACTCCAATATATGCTGATGGAAGTGTATCACAATAGCACAATCCCAACACAAAGCGGCCCTACCGCCTCACCCCAATATATGTGGGTGGAGGTGTATCACAATACCAGAATTCTAACACAAAGCGCCTCTACCGCCTCACCCCAATATACGTGGGTGTAGGTGTATCACAATACCACAATCCCAACACAAAGAGGCCCTACCTCCTCACCCCAATATATGCGGGTAGAGGTGTATCACAATACCATAATTCCAACACAAAACAACCCTACTGCCTCACCCCAATATATGCAGGTGGAAGTGTATCACAATACCACAATCCCAACACAAAGAGGCCCTACCTCCTCACCCCAATATATGCGGGTAGAGGTGTATCACAATACCATAATTCCAACACAAAACAACCCTACTGCCTCACCCCAATATATGCAGGTGGAAGTGTATCACAATACCACAATCCCAACACAAAGCGTACCTACCGCCTCACCCCAATATATGCGGGTGGAGGTGTATCACAATACCACAATTCCAACACAAAGCGGCCCTACGGCCTCACCCCAATATATGTGGTGGAAGTGTATCACGATACCACAATCCCAACACAAAGCGGCCCTACAGCCTCACCCCAATATATGCAGGTGGAGGTGTATGACAATACCAGAATTCCAATACAAAGCGACCCTACCGCCTCACCCCAATATATGCGGATGGAATTGTATCACAATACCACAATCCCAACACAAAGCGGCCCTACCGTCTCACCCCAATATATGCGGGTGTAGGTGTATCACAATACCTCAATTCCAACACAAAGCGGCCCTACCGCCTCACCCCAATATATACGGGTGGAAGTGTATCACAATCCCAACACAAAGCAGCCCTACCACCTCACCCCAATATATGCGGGTGGAGGTGTATCACAATACCTCAATTCCAACACAAAGCGGCCCTACCGCCTTACCCCAATATATACGGGTGGAGGTGTATCACAATACCACAATCCCAATATAAAGCGGCCACACCGCCTTACCCCAATATATGCAGGTGGAAGTATAGCACAATACCACAGTCCCAATACAAAGAGGCCCTACCGCCTCACCCCAATGTATGCGGGTGGAGGTGTAATCCCAATCATAATACCATATATAAATTCAAAGCGCATTGTTTGTCATTACAGTTAAGGTCGTAATTGCTCATATCATTGAAATACTTCATGTTCATGCTCATAATGGAGAAACACAAATCATTACATTAGCAGATGCATGATAAATCAATAAGTCGATTTCAATGGCATATGGGCCCAATTCCGTTTCTTAAGGTCCATCATCATTTAACAAAGGACATCTCTCTTCCATCCCATTATTCACTCCCTTGACCTCTTGAGGTCATTATCTAGGTTCATGACTCTTGGGGACTTAACAATCGAAGTCATTTACATACATTATTTTAGAAGCATGTAAATATAGTTGAAACCATTGGGACATGCAATACTTCATAATTCTCACTTAGGCAACAACCACATTTCATGTTCATACTATCACTTACTTGTACTTTCCATAGGTGATCATACAACATTAAGAACATTTATAACATTTAGGAACATCATAGTCTTTACTCGCAAGAACGTAGGGGCTTATAACACATTGGAAACAAAAGTACAAATACATTCATCTCATAACCTTTCACACCATATATCACTTCATTAGTACTTTCAACTACGTACAACATCATTATTTTATTGGCTCCCTTGGCTATACATATTATTCTTCATTCATGGGACTATGGCCGCATATCATATTCCGTACTTTCATTCTTTACTTTCAAGAATTATCATCATAAACATCATCATATATAATACTCTTGCAATACCTTTCCCTAAAAAGGCCAATACACAATTTCAACTCATGAATACGTAAAACCTCAACACATATTGGAAATACCCACCAAGTATAGCATCAGTTAGAACAACCACATTTGAACATGACTTAAGTACATAAGCTTTTGGATAATTCTATTTTTGGAGTCAAGTTGGAATAGTTGAATCATGGCCCATTTCATAACATTTCACACATCATTTCACTTTGTTGGTGCTATTGGCCACAAGTATAACTTTCATTCTTGGCACGGTGTTCACACTTTATATCCCCAACTCATTACTTTCACTTTTAAGCATCTATATAGATTACCGACAACAAGGAATCCCTAATCACGACTTTTAGTACACCTATGAGAAATTAAGAGTCTTATGAATATTAAGACTTCTTACACAATTTGGCATAATAGCCTTCACTTGAAACACTACTTGGAGTCATAATATTTTTATACCCAACTTATGCTTTGAACACATTCCTGAAGGATAACATCATATGATAAGACCATCCGGAATACCTTTTGAACATATACCTTTCAATACAAAGCTTATTCGGAATTGTTGATTTATAAAGAATAGTTATCTACCCTCCCCTGTCTAATTGTACTTTCAGACAGATGTTGTATTTCTAATACATTTCCTAGTTGATGCTCATGTACTTATGACATCGGATTTTGGGGGTGATTATGGGTTATTCAGTATTGTAGTTGTGAAAATACTATTATTTAATTTGTAAAGTCTATCTCTTACTACTTAATTGAAGGAAATTATGATTTCAAAAATCCTAAAATGAGTAATTAACTTAATCAATTATTGTTAGCTGGCCTGACAACGGTGTTAGGTGTCATCACAACCTCTAATGGAATTTGGGCCGTGATAGTGACTTTGTTAATATGATGATAGTCTATACACGTCCTCATCGACCCATCCTTCTTCTTCACGAACAACACGGGCACACCCCAGGGCAAGACACTAGGTCTAATGACGCCCTTATCAAGCAAATCTTGCAACTGCTTCTTCAACTCCTTCAACTCCAGCGGGGCCATATGGTATGGTGGAATAGAAATAGGTTGAGTGCCCGGAGCCAAATCAATACAGAAATAAATATCCCTGTCTGGTGGCATCCCTAGCAGGTATGCAGGAAACACCTCTGGAAACTCACGAACAACTGGTACTGAATCCATTGATAGAACCTCTGCACTAGAATAACGAACATAGGCCAAATAGGCTAAACACCCTTTTCTCGACCATACGTCGAGCCTTCACATAAGAAATAACTCTGCTAGTAGAGTGGCCAAGAGTCCCCCTCTACTCTAATCGAGGCAACCTCGGCATGGATAAGGTTACTGTCTTGGCGTGACAGTCCAATATAGCATGATAAGGTGACAGCCAATCCATACCCAAGATAACATCAAAATCTACCATATCAAGAAGTAGAAGGTCTACACTAGTCTCAAGATCCCCAATAGTAACCACAAATGAGCGATAGACATGATCTATGACAATAAAATTTTCCACAAGAGTGGACACATACATAGGAGCACTCAAAGAATTACGAGGCACAACCAGATATGCAGCAAAATAGGATGACACATAGGAGTAAGTAGATCCCGGATCAAATAGAACTGAAGCATCTCTATGGCAAACGGGAACAATACATGTGATAACGACATCAGATGACTCGGCCTTATGCCTAGCTGGGAAAGCATAACATCGGGGTTGGGATCCACCACTCTAAACTACATCTCTAGCAGGCTGGCCTCTATCTCTAATGGCCTGATCTCTACCTCTAACGGCCTGACCCCCACCTCTAGCTGCTTGACCCCTGCCCCTGGCTAGCTGAGTGGGCGGTGGAGCAACCGGTGCCGGAACCATGGCACGAGAACTTTGTTATGGCATGCCGCCCAATAACCTCGAACATGACCTCTGGATGTTCCTAAAACCACCACACTCAAAACACCTATCCTACTGTTATGGCTGCTAGAGCTGAAGCTGACCCAAACGGGCCGGATAACCATGGTGACAGCTCTGTATCTGAGGTGCACTGATAGGAGTTAATGGTGCATAATAGGCTGGCTGCCCAGAATAAAGCACATAAGGACCACGACCCCCAGAAGCATTGTGAAATGCTCAAAGCGCTGAATGAATGGCATGTGAGGATGGCCTCTACCAAAAGTACCTCTGCCTCCAGATGAGGCACCGTTGAAATAACCGGAATGGAGGGGCCTCTTATCTGAAACCGGCCCCCTCTCCTGATCATGAACTAACTCAATACGTCTGGCAATATCAACGAATATCTGGAAGGAAATATCACTCCCTATCTCTTTGGTCAACTGAAACCTGAGAGTGTAAGTGAGCCCATAAATAAATCTTCTCACCCGCTCCTTCTCTGTAGGAAGCAGGATAGTGGCTTGGAGATCTAAGTACAAAAATCGAGTCTCGTACTGGATGACAGTCATACTGCCCTAGCGGAGACACTCAAACTGCCTGCGGTAATCCTCCCTCAGTGTGACAGGGAGGAACCTCTCTAGAAATAGCTGTGAGAACTCATCCCAAGTAGGTGCAGGCGACCCATATGGTTTGGTCAACATATAACTGAAACATAGCAAAATCTACCCCATTGGTCTCAACTATACCCATATTCCGCAGCGCCTTGTGGCAGCAGTTAAGATAATCCTGTAAGTCCTCAGAAGGTGCACCACTGAAGTGAACTGGAAAGAGCTTAGTAAACTTGTCCAATCTCAATAAAGCCTCAGAAAACATGGAGGGCCTATCACCGGCCTGTGCCGTAACAACCGACTGAACAACCCCAACTGGCGGGTCTGCTGGAGTCTGATACTTAGGAGCCATCTGCTCCGGGGTGTGAGTAGGGGGAGTTTGTGCTCCTCCCCCAGCACGAGAGTCAGCTGGTGCCACCGGAAAGGTACCGGTCTAGGTTACACTCTCCATAAGGCCCACCAAACAGACTAAAGCTGGAACCTCCTCATAAATATCTACCCAAGGTTCCACTTTCGGTGTTGCTGCTCGAGATCTAGGCTGAGCTCTACCTCTGCCTCGGCCTTTAGTGCGACCTCGGCCTCGACCTATCCCCTAGTTGTAGCTGCCACAGGAGGCTTCTGCTCCTGTCCGGCGGTAGATGTAGTGCATGTTCTCGCCATCTATAAGAGAGCAGGAATAGAAGGATCCAGTCATCAATGATAGAATAAAATCACACGGCAAAGTAAGAATAAGTGACATGTTTCCTAAAATCCATAGCCTCTGGAAGATAAGTACAGACATCTCCATACCGATCCTCCAGACTCTACTAAGCTTGCTCGTGACTCGTGAGACCTAGGCAACCAAGTACTCTCATACCAACTTGTCACGACCCAAATATCCCACCCTTCGAACCGTGATGGCGCCTAACATTTAACTTGCTAGGCAAGCCAACATTATAATAATTTATCTATTTTTAACAGTTCAACTAAAATAATAAATAAGAAATCGAAATAACTTAATTAAATTCTGAAGTAAGGAGCGGAAAACATAAAACTGAAATCTCTACTACATCCCGAATCTGGAGTCACAAGTGCACGAGCTACTAAAATACCACTGATAAAGATCTGAATAAATTGTCTAAAAGTAAAATACACAGATAAGATATAGTGGGAGGGGACTTCAGGTTTGCGAACGCCGAGAAGTTGTACCTCAAGTCTCCCCGCTGATAGTCAACCTAAGCACGCTACTGACCGACTCTAAAATCTGCACAAGAAATGCAAAGTGTAGTATGAGTACAACCAACCCCATGTATTCTGTAAGTGTCGAGCCTAACCTCGACAAAGTAGTGACGAGGCTAAGACGGGTCACTTATAAAATTAACCTGTTCATAGTATAAAATAATGACAGGAAAGGAAAATACGGAAATGAAATAATGTAATTAAGTTAAGAAAATAATTCAATCCTCTGCGAAACCTAGTTGTCACGACCCAAAATCCCACCACAGGCGTCGTGATGACACCTAGTCTCTAAGACTAGGTAA
>AWOL01S0094973.1:0-12116 GCA_000715115.1 Nicotiana otophora | reverse complement strand
TTTTGTATCATTCTACTATTTTTAGTGACGCACATGCTAGGTGACGGGCTTGTGGGCGTGCACCGTTGGGGAATTATGACTTGGTCCGTCCCATAGCAACTGTAAAGTTGCATACTTTGTTGAAACCATTTGATACTTATATGTTTTAGAAAGTATTTCTGTAAATTGGGCTGAATGCCATGTATGGGTCTTGCGCCAATGCTGTTTGGACCCTTAAGGGCTGTTTCTTACCATCCTCTCATTGTTTTCGATTGAAAATCTATACTCAGTCATGTTTATACTTGTTTACCGCATAAATCAGTTTTATGACTCTATTTTGATGCATATAAATATTTTGGGCCGAATGCCTTGTTTTACTAAAATGCCCTAGTGGCTTGAGAGGTTTATGACTGAGTGAAGCCGAGGGCCTGATTTGTGAGGATGAGTGTGGATCGGGGCTGTCCGCCTGCAGCGTATTTATGTTTGATATCGGTCGAGGGCCTGATTGTGAGGATGAGTGTGGATCGGGGCTGCCTGCCTGCAGCATACTTTATTATTATAGCACGTGAGTTGTCCGTACAGATTATAGCACTTGGATTGAAGGAGCCCCTCCGGAGTCTCTACACACCCCCAGTGAGCGCAAGTACCTACTGAGTGCGAGTGCCGAGTGTTGAGTGACTGGGAGGCATGAGTGATGGTAAGGTATGCCCGAGTGGCAATAGTAATTGTGAGGTATACCCGAGTGGCACGAGTGACTGTGAGGTTTGCTCGAGGGGCTGTATATGAGTGATGTTTCGCCCGAGGGGCTATTTATGATTTCATCATTTTTGCTCACTTTTGCATTGAGCCTTCGTTTGAAAAACTGTTGGAAAAATATCTTTAAATGATTTTTACTGGAACTGGGTTTAAACGAGATTTTGATTCAAATCCTGATTTTAAAAGCATGTGGTATTTTACTGAGATTTCCTGATGTGAACGTTATATGCTTTATTGCTCGTCACTACTGCTCAGTCTTTATTTATTGTTGTTACTTTCTGAGTTGGCGTACTCACGTTACTCCCTGCAACTTGTGTGCAGATTCAGGTATAGCTGGACACGGTAGCGGTTATTGAGTGTTCTGGTTGCAGATTTTCTTGGAGATAGTAAGGTAGCTGTTTGGCTATTTAGCTATTTCTCCCTCTTATCATCCTCTAGTTGTATTTAGCTATTTTCCAGGCTGAGTTAGCCTTGATATTGTTAGACAGATTGTAGCATATGCTCATGACTAGTGACACCCCGATGTCGGGCTTTTCGTTTCCGCACTTCTATTGTTTTTCTTTGATTTGAACTCTTTTAATGGAGGTTTTATGTTAAATAATCTTGAAATTATCTTTAAAATAAAAATATCGGTTTGTTTTGGAAATGAGTCGGCTTGCCTAGTTCTACGATAGGCCCCATCACGACAGGGGTTAGTTTTGGGTCGTGACATGGGACAATGAGGTCACTTGGATATTTAGGAAGGTGAACAACAGCAGGCCGCGAGCAGGCATTCTATGTTTTTTTCTTTGCAGCATCTGTTTATACCATATCTGTGTATTAGTGAAAATAGACTTGACTCGTGGGTCTATTAAATGGCGACACGTGTCAGCAAAGTTCGGAGAAAAGTGAAGAATGACATGTAAAGATGATATGGGAAACACCCCTGGGACCGAACATACTCGTACTGTGCCCGTTAGCCTCAGAACTGATCATCATAAAATAGCCCAGATCAGGTGCGAGAGAATATCTCATAATTATAAATGAGGAAGGAATCAATTAATCCCGGATTATATGGGATTTACCATCATTACGCCATCAGTATAAATCAATTATGTATATTACAATAAATTCAATAAATGATTCTAACGGTTAGAACAAGGCAATCAATTACGAGATTGACTCAATAGGCACTAGATTGACTCAACATGCACCAGATTGACTCAAAAAGTACGAGATTGACTCAACAAGCACGGAATTGACTCATCAGTTATGGAATTAACTTATCAGTAACGGAATTCCAACATTTACACAACTGTTACAAGTCTTCCAAAAGTAACGGATGGAATGAGTAAATGCTCATAATGGACCCATAATTCAAGGAGAATATTTACTTAGATTTAGCCCTATAAATAGATATACTTTTATCACCATCAAGGGAATCTAATTTTTCTTCTCCACAATTCTATACATTGTAATTCATAGCATCTTGCTCCCAAGTTAGCCATAGTTCGGAACTTCAAGCTCTGTTTGGCTCATCATCCTATCAAGGATCATTCAATAAGAATTATTTCTTCTCTGCTTTATATTTATTACATTATCTATCATTTAATTTATTTTTCACTTCTCTACCATGTTGTATTAATGAAAATTTATATTTTTGATCGAATCGGTTGCTTGTGACCCGTCATATAAAATTTATTACTTTGACCTTGAAAATTATTTTTTGGGTTAAACAGTTTGGTTCAGTTGCCGGGAACTAAAGCAAATTTGGTATTCATCCAAAGATTCTAACAATTTTTGTTAATATTTGCTTGTTTTCAGTTTAAACCTTTATCATGGCCAAAATTTGTCAATCAACACAGTTGAGGACAACCAAGGTGAAGATGGCTTTATCATGAAAAATAAAAAGGGTATAATATCCATGATAAGTAAGCAACAAGAAGATAAAAATGGAGAATTTACATCGGTATATTGGTACCGCAACTATTAGTACCAGAACTGATTAAAACGAATCTGCGCCAAACAGTACCGAAACACGAGGTTCAAATACATGAGGTAATTTTAATTTGCAAAATTTAGTTCTAACTTTACAGATACAGATCAAGAAACAGAACGAGAGGATAGAGCACCTCCGCGAATATCCAACTATCCCACGAGAATGATATGCATAACTTTTACAACCCCGGGCTTCAAATAGAGGAAGGCACAGAGGTCCAATCGAAAGTCAAAAATAGAAATCCAAAACCAAATATAGGTGGTTCTTGAGTGATCCGAATCTATAAGGAGAAATCCAAAAAACAAAGGCCCGAGCAAATAGATACGGGATTTTCTTCACGGGCTGAAAAAGATCCGAACCTTCCCGAACAAGTAAGAAATCACCTTGCTAAATTGCAAAATTCCATAGGAAGAAAATGAAGGTTAGGAAAAGCATGGGTAAAACACCCACGGAATTGCTTACAAAGATACCGCACCTGGCAATTAGAAAAGAAAAGATAGGTGCAGGATGAATAATTAAAGACTACAAGGAAGAGGGTTCATTAATAACTATGGACAATTAGACAAATATTTTCGGAAACAATCATTGAACCGAAAGAATCAAAAGCCACGAGGTCAAATGCTGAAGAACTAGAAACTATCATTGACTTCCCAAATAGGAAGGTTTACGTTGGTCGAGACTCGACACAGAATTTAAAGGTATACCACCGGATATAATGGTTTATATGCTCAATATTGACCTCGCGGTATAATCCGGTCAAGCAAAAGAAGAAACTAGAGTTAAATAATAAAAGATAAAGTTACAAAACTTCGAAAGGCAAGTTTAGTCTGAAAAGTCGAATCATTCGGACTCGCTAGCTAACATCAACCCATCATTACTTTCAAAATTCCGAGGAGAAAGATGCATGATTGCTGGTATACCAAATTGTCTCGGATGTCTCGGTTAATGCAATCTTAATTCAAGAAGAGAAATGTGCACATTCTCCTATCTATTATAAGATGCTCTTATACACGGAAACTACATATCTACATTTTGAGAAGTTGGCATTAATTGGAGCTGTCCTAAATCTAAGGTTTTATTTTCAATGTCTCCCCGTTGCCACTATATTTTCATTACGTAATATTTTGTATAACCATGAACAGTCAGGAAGGGTAGCTAAATGAGTAGTCTAACTTAGAGAATATGATATTATTTATCAGCCACGTACGACTATAAAATCACAAGTTTAGCAGATTTCATGATTAATCTTAGCTTGAACATATTACCTGAAGTTGAAAAGAAAGTACGTGTTATTTCTGGAATAATTCTCAGGATCTGAACCTTCTACACAATTAGGTCCACAAGTATTAAAAGTCCTGGGTTAGGGACAATGCTTAATGCCTATCAGGGAAAGTAGTTAGATAACTCATAAAAGTTATTTTATTACTAACAACAAAGATGAGTATGAAGCATATGCTACATGGATTGAATTACTAGGGGGCTCAGAGTAAAAATATTGATTTAAAAATTGATCAAATCCAAGAAAACTATGCAGCCCAAGAAAATTAAGCCGGATGTGCTAGTCTCGGATCTACTGTTGATATCACTGACTCCGGAAGTAACTCCGAGCTCTTATTGAGAAATATCATTTTCGGATCAAACAGTCTCGGGATCGAGTCATCTTTTATTTGGGTGATCCCTGATCTATCATCAATTAGAATGAAAATGAGGTAAGCTCGGCAAAATTAATTTTGGCATAATCAATTCATTGATTACTTGTAGAATTAGACTTTACCCACAGACAAGCACACTCTCGACAACTCTGAGTGTGTCTCATCCCGTACTGCCTTGTTGGAGGAGAATTATATGTGAGAATATTCAAGGGTTCAAAAGCTAAAATGCCACATGGACCAGACAAACAAAATATATGATGCGAGAAATTTATAAAGAAAGTAGTGAAAATTACTCTGGTAATAAGGATTTAAATCGAAAACTCAGCAAAGTCAGTATGAATAGTTGAAATCAAGATATGGCATTATCCTCGACAATATTTTGGAACCTCCGTAGTTCCAGGCCAGAGTACAAAATATTTGTTAAAAAGAGCTTCGGTACCGTCCCTATGTTGGAACTGGACCATTTAAAATCTATCAATATCAAAACTAACTATCCTATCGAGGACTATTAAACTGCGGACTGTTAAATTATGATTCCAGTATTTGAGTTCTTATACCTCAAAACTCGAACACTAGGGAGATTACTTATGCTTGAAGATTAGTCAATTTGACCTGACATCATAAGAAGTGATACAAACAATCGATTGCCTTGGGAGATAGAATTCCTAAGAGTATTACGGCATTATTTACCACAATCTCAACTCAGTTAGTTGTCTTGCTCATATCGAGCATAAACACTTCAAACAGTGTTGAATGAGTTCTTCCAAAAAACATATACTACATGTACACAAAATGGATCGAGAACTCCATGTCAGAGTCAAGAATCCCACAATAAAAAATGAGAGTTTTATATCCAAGTCAAGATAAATGTATGCAAATATGCCGCTAGAATAAAGTTCACTTTGAACAAACACATGATTTATATTCTGTCCAACAACGACCATTCAAGTTAAATATATAAGCCTTTATTAATGGCTGATTGTATTATGACTCGGATCGATTATCCCGTATATATAAATAAAAATCTCAAATATTATTTCGGACATGTGTCCCTCTCTACTTGGAAGTATGTTCATATACTCCAATTTGGATTCAAAGTCCAATCAAATTAAATGTCTCTTCAGGACAAATCTACTAAGATATATATTTATTTGGGATTAATATTCCCTTAGAATCAATGTCTTATCGAGATCAATACTCCCGTAAATCTTAATGGGGTTAATACTCCTGTAAATCCTACCAGGATTAATACTCCCTCAGACTAAAAGTCTACTCTGATCAATCAATCCTATTTTATGCCTGAATAAAAAGGAGACGTCCTTTTCATAGCGTTTAAAATATATAAAAGGGCCCTCTTTTATTTAAAATTTAGACACCCAAAGGTGCAACTTTAAGACATCGCATATGTAACGATGCATCCAAATATATATTTTAACTCTATAAGTGTAACGAACTGGTCGGTCATTTCGAGAGTTGTAACCTCGTTCCCCCTTTTCTGCTCATTTGTGTACTACACTAATATTTTATGATTTATCGGGTTAGTTGGTTCGGGTCCGAAGAGTATTCAGAGTGAATTGAGACACTTAGTCTCTTAATTAAAAGTTTAAGTTGGAAAAGTCGACCGGATGTCGACTTATATGTAAACGACCTCGGATTTGAATTTTGATAGCTCTCTTAGCTCTGTTGGGTGATTATGGACTTAGGAGCGTGTCCGAATTTTGAATTGGAGTTCCGTAGTAGAATTAGGCTTGAAATGGTGAAAGTTGTAATTTTGAAAAGTTTGACCGGGAGTGGACTCTTTGATATCAGGGTCAGATTGGATTTCCAGGAGTTGGAGTAGGTTTGTGGTGTCATTTATGACTTATGTGCAAAATTTGAGGTCAATCGGACGTGATTTGATAGGTTTCGGCATCGTGCGTAGAATTTGGGAATTTCAAAGTTCATTAGGATTGAATCCGTGTGTAATTTGTATTTTTGATGTTGTTTGAGTTGATTTGAAGGTGCGACTAAGTTCGTATTAGGATATAAGACTTGTTGGCACGTTTGGTTGAGGTCCCGGGGGCCTCGGGTTGATTCCACGTGGTTAGCGAACTTGGAGTTTGATTTGAGGGACTGCTGAAGTTTGGACTCAGCTGGTGTGATTGCACCTACGAGGCTTTTGGCCGCAGATGCGGCAGGTGGACCGCAAGTGCGGTAGTGAGGGAGATCAGCAGAGTCCGCAGGTGCGATGTTTTTCCCACACCTGTGATAGCACATATGCGGATAAGAGGTCGCAGGTGCGGAGGCAGCTAGGATTAAGTGGTTTGCGCAAAAGCTCTTATTTGTTCGCACAAGCAGGCACGCAGGTGCGAGCCCAGGCTCCGCAGGTGCTGAAATGCCTGGGCAGAACCTATTTAAGCGAGACTTCGAGGTTTTTCACCATTTCCATCATTTTGAGTTCAGACTTTGGAGGTTTTTGAGAGGTTTTTTGAAGAGATTACTGAGGTAAGCTCCTTGTGTTTGTTTTTCTTCAATAATGATATTTCCCCTCTAATTTTCTACCTAGTTGGTGTGTTTTTGAGATAAAATTTGGTGGTTTGAGGCTAGGGATTTGTAGAGTGAATTTTGAGGATTTGAAGGACAATTTGGTATCGGATTTTAATAAATTTGATACGGTTAGACTCGTGAGTAAATGGGCTTTCGCGTTTTGTGACTTTTGTCAGATTTTGAGAAATGGGCCCGGTGGCCAGGTTTGAGCCGATTTCGAAATTTAGGCTATAATTTAGTATTTTTCTTGTAGAATTGATCCCTTTAGCCTATATTAATTGTATTGTACGAGACCGATTGGAGAGGCAAACGCATTTTAGAGTAGAGTTTTGCCCGGATTGAGGTAACTAACACTTTCAAACTTGGTTCTGAGGGTTCGAAACCCAGAATTATGTGTTATGTGATTGGTATTGAGGTGACACACATGCCAAGTGACGGGCGTGCGGGCATGCACCGTGAGAATTATGACCTGGTCAATTTCATGGTACTGTATAGTAGTTCTATCTTGTTTATATCTATGTTTTCATCATGTGATAAAGTAATTGAGTTGTCAACCATGCTAGATATCATGTTTAGGCTTTATGCCGGTACTGTTGGGACCTATTTCTTGCTGGCATCTTACTGATTTCATTGATATTTGGTACTCAGTCATATTCATGCATTTCATATCATATCTCAGTCTCTGTGATTATTTGTAGATACATCATATCATTGTTTTCGGGCTAGTTTCATGACATTGTGAGCCCGTGAGTGAGAATGGAGAGATTGATGACTGAGTGAGGCCGAGAGCCTGATTATGAGTGATAGTTATGGGATCGGGCTGCACGTCGCAGTGATTATACTGATTTATGATGGCACTTGGATTGAAGGAGCCCTTCCGGAGTCTACACATACCCCCAGTGAGCGTGGTTGATATTATTGAGGGATTGATCTTCCCTGGACATGGATCTTGTCCGAAGCACTATATATACCTGGAGATGGATCTTCTCCATGGGCTGGATCGGCCCTACTCGGTACTGGGTGACTGTCGGCCAGTGATGTATATCTTCCGGGATGGATCTTCCCTAGGACGTTAGGCCATATACAATACCGAGTGATTGAGCATTTGAGAGTGTGAGCCCATGAGGATGTCGTCATGGTGCATCACATACAACATGTGCATTGAAATGTAGAAGTAGAGGAATTTTATGCTTCATATCGCTCAGATTTGATCTATTTTACTATTGGAGTTATCTATTGAACTTGAAAGCATGCCTACGTTTCTGCACTGTTATTTCTATATTATACTATGTTGGTTGAGTTCGTCACTACCTTTTAGTGCAAAGGTTGGATTTGTTACTTACTGAGTTGGTTGTACTCACGTTTCACCCTGCACCACGTGTGCAAATCCAGGTGCTTTCGGTCACGACGGCTGCTGATTGAGGAGACATGATCTCGGAGACTATCGAGGTAGATGCATGGCGTTCGCAGGCCTTGACTCTCCTTCATTATCTTTATATGTATTTCAGTTCTTACTCTTAGACATTGTAGTAGACTGTATTCTTGCATAGATGCTCATGTACTCGGTGACACCCCGGTTTTGGGATAGATTGTGTCGTATTTCGGATTATATCTGTTTCAAAAAGGGATTTTCTTAACTATTAATTGCTTCCGTCTTTATTTTCAAAGTTTTTACAGTGTTGCGATGTTGAATAGTGGCTTGCCTAGTTCCACGATAGGCTCCATCACGACAGTTAGTTTTGGATCATGACAAATTGGTATCAGAGCCTAGGTTACATAGGTCTCACGAGTCATGAGCAGGTTTAGTAGAGTCTTGCGGATCAGTACAGAGACGTCTGTACTTATCTTCGAGAGGTAGCCGAACCCTTAGGAAAATTCACATTCTTGAATTCTTTTCGTACGAATCTGTTGATTCTGGTAACTAAACATCTGTTATTCTATTCTCCCATAGATGGTGAGGACATGTACTACTAGACAGGATGGACAGCCACTAGTAGCACCAGTCACGGCCGCGAGAGGCCGAGGTCGGGGTAGAGGCCGCGGTAGGGGCAGAGGTGCAACTCACACAGCAGCTAGGGAAGCACCTGTAGATCGACCAGTTGCCCCAGTCCCGGAGCAGGTTCCAGTTGCGGGTAAGCTAGTGGGGCCATCTTAGGCACCAACTATGCCTATTTTTATTCTAGGCCTTCAGAAGGCCTTAGCTCAAATTCTGTCCGTGTGCACCAGTCTTGCTTAGGAGGTCTCTGTTCCGCCCGCATCAACCACTTCTTAAGCCGGGGAGGTGCTCAGACTCCCGCCACCCGCACACCAGGGTAGGTGGTACAGGGACTCCAGACACCGGGGACACTACTAGCCCAGCCGGTTGCAGCTGCTCAGACCCATGTGGTTCCTGTTATGGCTGATGACCAGTAGCGGAGATTGGAGAGGTTTGGGAGACGCTAGCCTCCATATTTCAGTGGTACAGAGGTGGAGGATGCCCAGGGTTTATTGGACAAGTGTTAGAGGATTCTCCGTACAACAGGTATTTTGGAAACCAATGGGGTCTCGTTCACTACTTTTCAGTTCTATGGGGCTGCTCTTCATTGGTGGGAAGCTTATGAGAGGTGTAGGCCGGTTGGCGAAGCACCTCTTATATGGAAGGAGTTCTTCGTTCTCTTCTTGGAGATGTTCGTGCCTTAGTCCCGCAAAGAGAAGCTGTGCAGGCAGTTTGAGCAGCTTCGTCAGGGAGATATGTTCGTGATGTAATACGAGATGAGATTTTCTGAGTTGGCCCATCATGTTGTCTGGATGGTTCCCACAGATAGGGAGAGGATCACGAGGTTCATTGATAGCCTCACATTTCAGCTGCGATTGCTTGTAACTAGAGAGAGAGTGTCTGGTGCTACTTTTGATGAGGTTGTCGACATTGCTCGTCAGATAGAGATGGTCCGCAGCTAGGAGCGGGTTGAGAAGGAGGCCAAGAGGCCTAGTGGACAGGGTGGATTCAGAGGTGTCGTCCTTACAGGCATTTTCAGACGGCTTGCCCAGTTCACCGGGTGCATCATCTGGCCATGGTTCACACAGTTCTCAGCAGGGTCACTCATATTTCAGTGCCCTTCTAGCTCAGAGTTCGTCTCATGCACCATCAACTCAGGGTTCATCTATGTCAGGTCCTTCTAGCAGTTATCCCGGTGCTCGGGGCTCCCTTCAGTCCCCACCGCCATTCACAGTGAGGGATTATTTTGAGTATGGAGATATGGGTCACATCAAGAGGTATTGTCCCCGCCTTTTGGGAAGTCCAGCTCGGCAGATGAGTCAGCCTAGGTCTAGCTCAGCAGAGCAGTCAGCTTACTACTTCAACACCCGTTACTTCACCACCCACCCAGCCAGCTCGGGGTGGAGCTCAATCAGCTAGGGGTCTCCCTAGAGGGGGAGGCCGATCAAGTGGCAGCCAGGATCGATTCTATGTTCTTCCTGCTAGACCAGATGCCATTGCTTCGGATGTTGTGATCACAGGTATTGTCTCAGTTTGCCACAAGGATGCCTCTATATTATTTAACCCTGGTTCCACTTATTAATATGTGTCCTCCTATTTTGCTCATTATCTGGATATGCTCCGTGAGTCTCTAGTTTCATATGTTCATGTATGTCAGCCGATGGGCGATACTATTATTGTGGACCATGTATACCAGTCGTGTGTAGTGACTATTAGGGGATTGGAGACTAGAGTAGATCTCTTGTTGCTTAGTATGGTTGATTTCGATGTGATCTTGGGTATGGTCTGGTTGTCTCCATGCCATACTATTATGTATTGTCATCCCAAGATTGTGACATTGGCGATGCCGGGGTTGCCACGGATAGAGTGGTGAGGTTCTCTAAACTATGTTCCCAGTAGAGTGATTTAATACTTGAAGGCTCAGCGGATGGTTGAGAAGGGTTATCTATCTTATTTGGCCTTGTGAGGGATGTTAGTGCAGAGACCCCTACTATTGATGTTGTTCTGGTGGTGCGAGATTTTCCCGATGTGTTTCCTGCATACCTACCGGGCATGGCGCCTGACAGGGATATTGACTTGGTGCCGGGCACTGAGCCCATTTCTATTCCACCGTATCGTATGGCACAAACTGAGTTGAAGGAATTGAAGGAGCAACTTCAGGAACTCCTTGATAAGGGGTTTATTCGGCCTAGCGTGTCACCTTGGAGTGCACCAGTCCTATTTGTTTCAAGCATTCTTGAATTCTTATCGTGCGAATCTGTTGATTCTGATAACTAAACTTCTGTTATTCTATTCTCACACAGATGGTGAGGGCACGTACTACTAGACAGGATGGACATCCACCAGTACCACCAGTCAGGGCCGCGAGAGGCCGAGGTCGCGGTAGGGGCAGAGGTGCACCTCACATAGCAGCTAGTCCCGAAGCAGGTTCCATTTGCGGGTGAGCTAGTGGAGCCAGCTCAGGCATCATCCGTGCGTATTGTGATTCTAGGCCTTCAGGAGGCTTTAGCTCAGATGCTAACCGTGTGCACCGGTCTTGCTCAGGAAGTCTCTGTTCCGGCCACAGTAGCCATTTCTCAGGCCAGGGGAGGTGCTCATACTCCTGCCACCCGCACACTAGAGCAGGTGGTACAGGGACTCCAGACACCGGAGGCACTACTAGCCCAGCCGGTTGTAGTTGCTCAGACCCATGTGGTTCCTGTAATGGCTGATGACCAGTAGCGGAGATTGGAGAGGTTTGGGAGATTCTATCCTCCATCTTTCAGTGGTACAGAGGTGGAGGATGCCCAGGGTTTATTGGACAAGTGTTAGAGGATTTTCCGTACAACAGGTATTCTGGAAACCAATGGGGTCTCATTAACTACTTTTCAGTTCTTTGGGGCTGCGCTTCGTTGGTGGGAAGCTTATGAGAGGTGTAGGCCGGTCGGCGAAGCACCTCTTACATGGCAGGAGTTCTTCGTTCTCTTCTTGGAGAAGTTCGTGCCTCAGTCCCGCAAAGAGAAGCTGTGCAGGCAGTTCGAGCAGCTTTGTCAGAGTGATATGTCCGTGATGTAATACGAGATGAGATTTTCTGAGTTGGCCCATCATGCTATCTGGATGGTTTCCACAGATAGGGAGAGGATCACGAGGTTCATTGATGGCCTTACATTTCAGCTGCGATTGCTTATAACTAGAGAGAGTGTGTCTGGTGCTACGTTTGATGAGGTTGTCGACATTGCTCGTTAGATAGAGATGGTCCGCAGCTAGGAGC
>AWOL01S0094970.1:2238-24569 GCA_000715115.1 Nicotiana otophora | reverse complement strand
TTTTCCGCATTGCAGCTGTCTTATCCTGGAATCTAAACTTGTTCATCTTGGCATATGTTTAACAGGCATATATTAGCAAACAGAGAATTACATCAAGAATCATAATATGGCCTTAGAGCAGCTTTTCCAGGAGGAAATAACAGACACCAACTTTGACGAACACGATATTTCGTTGGAGAAGTGTAAGACAGTTGACGATAAGCTTGACGACAATCTCTCTGGAGGTTTTGAGTGTAACATATGCTTGGATCTTGTGTATGATCCTGTTGTTACATTCTGTGGTCACCTTTATTGTTGGCCTTGTATCTACAAATGGATTCATTTTCAGAGCAAATCGTCCGAAAATACTGATCACCAACAGCCACAATGTCCTGTTTGCAAAGCTGAAGTCTCACAGAAAACGTTGATTCCACTCTTTGGTCGCGGCCAGTCGACAAAACCATCGGCCCCGAATCTTGGTATTGTCATACCACAACGGCCTCCTAGTCCGAGATGTGGGGGTCAGACACCGATAGCAACTAACGAATCACATCCATCGCAGCAACCTTATACTTCTAGCTACATGTCCGAACCTATGCTAAGTCCTGGTGGCACGACGACAGGGGAATTGGTTTATGCGCGGATGTTTGGAAACTCATCGACTACTTTATATACATATCCGAGCTCATATAATCTAGCAGGAAGAAGTAGTCCAAGGTTAAGAAGGCAACTATCACAGGCTGATAGATCACTTAGCAGAATCTGTTTTTTCCTATGTTGTTGTTTAGTGACTTGTCTTCTCTTGTTCTGAACACTTTCTCTGATTGCTCAAACTTTGTAAAATTACTTAGTACTGTAATAGATACAATTTCTAAGTGAAATTTGAAATTTTCATGATTAAATACTATTTTCGGAAAAAAAGTAAATTGTTTTTAATGGTCAAACGGGCTAATTTCTCAGAATTACTACTCGCTAGAACCTATTGATATTTCTGCTCTAAACAATAGAAGGTTCTATTAAGAAGCCGAAGCTTGGTCTCATTGTCTTATCATTTTTAAGCAACATAACTCATTGGGTCGATATCTGTCTCAGTACTTGGGACTAAGCAATATCGAGAAAAGAGTCAGCCAGGGTCGACCAGGAGATGATGAAGCCCGTGGTCGAGATGCAGAAGATGGTCGGTGTCGAGCGCCATAAAAAGAGTTGTAACGGCTAGTTTATTAGGTCAGGATATTAAAGAAAATATTCCATTGGATATTCTTTTTACTTGTACTACTAGGATTTATGTATGTCCCATATAAATAGGAAAAAAGATAATGAATAGGGGCATGAGATATTCATTGTGATAAGAGTAGACCTTGCAAAACAAATTCTCTTCCTCTTGAAAAGATACAAAGAACACATTTTTATCAAGATTCTTGTTCATATTAACCTACACTTTTCCATCAGATTCGAGAAAATTTTGAATATTCTAAGATCTGTCTATCACTCACCATTGTCAGGAGGATTAATCATCTACCTTAATATTTATTGGGTGAATCACTCCTCCTATTTACTCAAATGTCATTTGTTGCTATTTATTATCAGTCACTCTTCCATTATTGTTTATACTTTATGATTATTTAACGCTTGTTATTGTTAAACCCTTATTGGATTTGCCCCACCTCACACACGTTTTCAAGATTCGCATCTAGAGATATTATCATTAACTAGATTTAACCCGTTATTACATAAATATAATAGTTTCAGCTGAAAGTTATACTTTTTAGTCAAACAATTTGACACCATTTGTGGGGATTATCTAGTCAAATCATTTAGTTGCTTCTAGATCTACAACTAACACTAGTTACTAACGTAAAAAAAAACAAGAACAAGATCCTTTTCTCTCTACATACATAGATCTAATATGGCAGGTAACGGAAAAGAGAGAATGAGAATAATGAGTGACCTCCCAACCAATCTCATGATCAATCATCAATGAGAGCTCTAAAGCAGTGGACGAGGACACAACGCCCAATGCCTCTCCCAGGCAAGGTGGGTCAACCCCTCCCCACAGCAGCATCACAAAATCTCTTGGTAAGAGAGCCTCCACATCCATGGTGAAGAAGACGCCACCAGCAATAAAAAAGCTCCTTGAGGCCTGGCTAACTAACACGCTAACCAGCGTCCACCTTAAGTCCGCTCGGGACACGACTACAGAAAACGCAAGGACTTGCGTTATACTACCAGCGGACGAGCATCATGATCAATTCCTTCCTCCTCCCCCGATGACATTACTCACAATGTCATTAATGGTGCAGGTGACGACACCCTCGCAACCATTTTTAAAAGGATGGAGGAAATGAAAAATGAGAAAAAAGCGCTTCGGGACCAAATGAAAAACACCAAGAAATGGTCGATAAGATACCGGGCACCCCTAAGCTCTTGCCGAAGAGATATATCGGTCGGTTCGTCGAGCAGCCGTACAATGATGATGCCGCTCCACAGGCAATACCGAAAACCTTTAAAATTCATCCTTATCTTAAAATATATGATGGCACGACCGATCCCGAAGACCATGTGATTCACAATGTCACCGCCGTAAAAGGCAATAATCTCGCCAAGGAACAAGTATCCTCCATTTTGTTAAAAAATTTTGGCGAGACCCTTACGGGAGGAGCATTTACTTGGTATTCACAACTACCTACGCATTCTATCAAAACCTTCAAAGAAATGGCCGATAAGTTCGTAACGGCCCATGTTAGGGCCAAAAAGGCAGAGGCGAGAGAAAACGACATATTTGCTATTAAATAGTCTCCGGGAGAGGGATTGAGGGATTTCCTCGCCCGGTTAAACTGAGTAAGAATGACCTTGTCGAATGTATCAAAAGGGATGACGGTCGTAGCTTTTCAAAACAGGCTGAGCAGAAATGGTTCGAGGGAAATAAGAAATCTACTGAGTCGACTTATGAAGTACCCCCAACTACTTGGGATGAGATACACAACGTATATTGCGCCGAAGTCCGAGCAGACAAGGACGACCTTAATGGGCCGACCCATCGACTGACCTCGATGTAAACAGAATCGAATAAAGATTGAAGAAATGATATCAGAAGAGATCTTGCGGCCTCACGACCCAACTGGGAACGACATCTACCATATGTCAAAACCTCCACTACGTCCTCGTCCTGCCATGAAGAGGGCCCATCCCGATCATGAACAGGGACACACCGAAACGAGAGAAGTATGCCCCCTTTATTATCTGCTCATAATTTTTGTGTGTCACCTACAGAAATAGTCTACACCTTGGAGAAGCTCGAACCGAAAGTAAAGTGGCTACAAAAGATGAGGCCAGACCCGAATACCAGAAAATCAGACGCCCTCTGCGAGTTTCATCAAGAGCGAGGACATAAAATCAAATATTGCGTCGCCCTAAGATAGGAGGTCGTAGACATGCTACGACACAGACACCCCAAAGAGTTGTTGAGCGACCGGGGAAGGACCTACTTTGCCAGAGGACGTGAACAACATCAAGGACCGCCGAAACCACCCTCGCCGACCTGTACTATCCACATGATCATCGGTGGCGGCGAACATGCTTCCATCAACAGTGTGAAGTTCACCACAACTCACAAGCTTAAATGGTCGATCACCTACGAACGGTATGATGAACTCGAAGAAAGTATCATCTTCAATAAGTCAGATACCAACAGTTTGGTTTTCCCTCACTATGATGCTCTTGTTATCACTGTACGAATTTTAGATAACGATGTGAGGCGCATTATGGTAGATGACAGAAGCAGCATATGCAATATCTACCCTCGAGTACTTGCACAAATGAAACTTGAGGATAAGATAGTGTCGCGCTGCATCACACTAACGGGTTTTAATAATGCAGTTGATCGAACATCCGGTGAGATCACACTCCCCCTCCTAGCCGGTGGCGTCACTCTGGAAACCACATTTCATATCATGGACTAAGATACAGTGTACAACACCATAATAGGGCGACCATGGATACATACCATGAGAGCCATCCCCTCTAGCTTATACCAAGTCATCAAATTCCTAACTCCATGGGGAATATTCAGTTTATGAGGGGAACAACGCACATCCCAGGAATGCTACTGCATCGCCCTAGACTATACAACCACCCAACAAACAAAGGACAAAGAAAAAGAGGCATAGCAATCAACAAGGTCGAGTTAGATGTGTGATGACAGCGAGGACGTCATCAGAGACCCCGATATAGTCGAAGCTACAGGAACGACCGTAGAGGACCTCAACCCCGTTTAGTTAGACAGCAACGACCATATCAAGAAAGCTTACATCGGCTGCAAACTTCAGGAATCGGGTAAGTTTCATCAATTCTTAACTATTAACGCAGACTTGTTTGCTTTTAGCCATGCAGATATGTCAGGTATCCCAAAGGATATTGCCAATCACAAATTGAACGTCGATTCATTCCACCCCCTGGTGAGGCAGGTTAGGCGTAAATTCAACTCCGCAATTAATGACGTAGTACGCGAAGAGGTGGAACAATTGTTGGAAAATGGCTCAGTCAGAGAGTCAAAATACCCCCAATAGGTCACCAACGTGGTCATGGTGAAAAAGAAGAATGGAAAATGGATGTGCATAGATTTCACTGACCTGAACAAAGCATGCCCCAAGGATTCATTTCCATTATCCCATATCGACCAACTCATCGACGCAACGGCGGGGCATGAACTACTAAGCTTCTTGGATGCCTACTCGGGCTATAATCAGATTTTCATGAAGGAAGAGGGTCAGGAAAAAACCACCATCATCACCCATCAGGGGACTTACTGCTACAAGGTCATGCCCTTCGGGTTGAAAAATGCGGGGGCGACTTATCAAAGGTTGGTGACGAGGATGTTCAAAAACCAACTCGATAAAACGATGAAAGTCTATATAGACGATATGCTGGTCAAATCCAAAAGGATAGAAGATCACATCGTCCACATGAGAGAAACCTTTGGCATACTCAGGCAATATGGAATGAAACTGAACCCCCAAAAATGTGCATTCGGCGTGGCTTCAGGAAAATTCTTAGGTTTCCTAGTGTCACAGCGAGGTATCGAGGTCAATCTTGACCAAATCAAGGCCATTGAAGGGATACCAGAGCACTTGAACACCAAAAAACAGGTTTAGACTACTGTTGTCGCCCTTTCAAGGTTCATTTCGGGATCATCTGATAAATGCCATAAATTCTTTGGCGTACTCAAAAAGGATATCGGCCTCTAATGGACCCCTGAGTGTGCCCAAGCCCTGAAGGAGTTAAAGGTGTACTTGTCATTGCCACCATTGCTTTCAAAACTAGAACCGAGGCATCACCTCCTCGTCTATCTCGTCGTGTCCGAAGTAGCTGTGAGCGTGGTCCTTGTACAAGAAAATAAAGGTACGCAGTCTCCCATTTATTACATTAGCAAAACACCAATTGACGCCGAGACAAGATACTCCCAACTCAAAAAACTGGTTTTGTCCTTAGTCGTAGATTCACAAAAGCTTAGACCATATTTCCAATGCCACCCTATCTTGGTCGTCACGACTTTCTCCCTAAGAAGCATTTTGCATAAACCTGAGCTATCGAGCAGGTTGGCCAAACAGGCCATCAAATTGAGTGAGCACGCTATCACATATCGTCTACGAACAATGACAAAGTCACAATTCCTTGCAGACTTCGTCGCCGACTTCAGCGCAAAAATAATGCCCAAAGTCGAACAACGCCGTCCACACTTCTCCCCAAATGCAAGACCTCTGCGATTCGCAACTTGTGGTCAACCAAGTCATAAGGACTTTCCAAATCAAGGAACAAAGGTTGCAAAAGTACCAGACCAAAATCTGCAAGCTGTTACCTGAGTTCGACGAATATCAACTCGACTAGATCGCCCGAGCACAGAATACCGAGGCGGACATCCGCTCGAAATTAGCCGCAGCCACCAAAAACATTGAAATTGGGGACAGAAGCATAGTCCATATTCTCAATTCATCAATAGACCTAATCGAGGTAAAAATCATAAACCTAACTTGGGACTGGCGCAACCGTATTGTTAAATACTTGCAGGACGGAATAATCCTAGTTGATAAAAAAGAAGCCAAGAAATTACGGATGCAAGCAGCCAGGTACAACATCATTCACAATGACCTGTACAAGAGAACGTACGGCGGCCCTCTGGCAAAATGCCTGGGCCTAAATCAGACGCGGTGCATCCTTGAGGAAGTACACGAAGGCCACTATGGAGATCATTCCGGCAATCGGGCTTTTGGTCAGGTGCCTCATACGGGCTGGGTATTACTGGCCCACCATGAAAAAGGAGGTCGCGGATTTCGTGAAAAAGTGCGAGCAATGCCAGAATTTTGTCCCAATGATTCACCAAGTAAGCAAATACCTACACTCAGTGACTTCCCCTTGGTCATTCATCAAATGGGGAATGGACATCGTGGGCCCCCTCCCGGTAGGATGAGGTAACATACGATTTCGTTTAGTTTTAATTGATTATTTCTCTAAATGGGTAGAAGCAGGAGCATTCGCCCAAATACGTGAACAAGAAGTAATCACCTTCATATGAAAAAACATCATATGCCGATTCGGCCTTCCCAAAGAGATCAGCTGCGACAATAGACCCCAATTTATAAGAAAGAAAGTCGTCAAGTTTTTTGAGAAATGGCATATCAAAAAAATAATCTCAATGCCATACCACCCCACGGGCAACGGATAAGTAGAGCCCTCCAACAAGTCGATATTGAACATCATGAAGAAGAAACTCGAAGACGCCAAAGGGTTATGGCCAGAAATATTACCCGAAGTACTCTGGTCCTATTGAACAACGCCGAAGACGAGCAGAGGAGAGACGCTTTACTCACTGGTCTATGGGACTGATGCAGTAATACCGGTCGAAGTCAGGGAGCCCAGCCTAAGATACTCCCACGAAAGCAGAACCAGCAATGATAAAAGCAGAAGGCAGGAGCTCGACGAAGTCGAAAAACGAAGAGATATGGCCTACATAAGGATGATCGCCCAAAAGCAAAAAGTAGAACGCTATTATAACAAAAACGCAAACATCAGGCCACTCAAAGTAGGGGACTACGTGCTTAAAACTAAAACACAAGCGAGCAAAGACCCATAGGAAGGTAAACTAGGAACAAATTGGGATGGCCCATACAAAATCACGGCGATAGCGAGCAAGGGGTCATTCTAACTATAAATAATAGAAGTAAATCTACTACCAAACAACTGGAATATTGCACACCTCAAGTACTTCAACTTTTAAGACATGAAGCGTCCCCAAAGTCGTACTCTTTTTCCCTCACTTGCATTTTGTCCCAATTGGGTTTTCTCAAGGAGGTTTTTAACGAGGCGACGGAGGGGACACTTCACGTTGAAGTGCGCACAGACGGAGGCACATGACGACTAGTTCATTGCTCGACCTCTCAAAACTTCTCCAAGTCGACCAATGAAGGGACTGGATAGGCTAGAACTAGGACGGGGATGGAAATGCCAGCCAACGTCCGAAAAAATATGTAAATTTCTCCAAGTGTATGAACAAAGCACAAATGCATGAAGTTTATTTCTATTTCTCCAAATGTACAGCCAAGGCAACGTTGCCTTAAAGATCGCAATGTCGCACCTAGAGGCATACCCCAACCAGCCCTCGGCCATAACTAAATATAGGTTGTATTCGATCTCGTTCGAATCAACACCCAACCGACCCTCTGCCATAACTAAGTATAGGTTGTATTCGACCTCGTTCGAACTAACACCTAACTAGCCCTTGGCCATAATTAAGTATAGGTTGTATTCGACCTCATTTGAATCAACACCTAACCGGCCCTCGGCCATAACTGAGTATAGGTTGTATTCGACCTCGTTAGAATTAACAGCCTTCGGCCATAAATAAATATACGATATGTTCGACCTCGATCAAACTAACACTTGTTGACCAGCGGCCGTAATTAAACTAAGGATATGTTCAACCCTACTCGAGCTAAGTGATTACAACTAAGAAAACCAAGCAACAAGATCAAAAGCATACAGGTTCGAACCGAAGAAAAATAATCAGGCACAAATAACAAAACTGGTATTTCATACTTAGAATACTTTTTACAAAGGCTCGAAAAGACACCCACAAAAAACGCACAAGTTTGCGGCAAAAAAAAAGAAGGAAAAGAAAAACTACTGATCACCGCTAGGCCCAGCAGCGACATCGACCTGATCACCTAGGACATCCCCATCTGCCCCTTCGCCATCACTATCACCCTCAGGATACTCATCCTCATACCAGGCGTCCTCTTCAATCTGATCCATGCCCGCATACCCCTTATCATCACCGGCCCCCGGTGTAGCAGGATCGTAGCCACAAGTGACCCGAGCTCCACGTGCCTTAACATGAGCATTCTCGAAGACGTCTTCTGAAATGGTTCCCGCCCTCATTAGATCTATAAATATATCCAACTGGGCATCAGCGTGAATCCACTCCTCGTACAAATCACGAGGAACATCAGGGAAATTAGAAGTGCAGGAAGAGGATGGTCGAGCCAGTAATTGTGCCTTCTCAACCTCAAGAGTGGCGACTGGATCACAAAGGCCAAAAGCCTCTTTCTCTAATTCTCCAATCCATTCATCAAAATGCTCTTCTTTGAGTTTGGCCGTCTCCAAGGCACTCTCTCGCTCAAAATAAAGAACACGAATCATGATCTCCAAAGCCTTTGTCTTCCACTAGACGATGCAAAGGGGAAGTAGGAAGCTCTGTTGTCGATATGTACGCGGGTGGAGAAGAAACCAATGTTGAGGCAGTAGTAGGTGGGGCGACGACCGAGCAAACCTGGCCGCGGTGGAAGAAGGAACAGAAGTCGATGACCGGGCAGGCTTAGCTGCGGTCACAATAGGAATAGACGTCGAAAAAGAGGCAGCCTTCCTCTTACGAAATGAAGGAGGAGGAGTCCTCGACCTCCTCGAACTGAAAAAGAAAGATTGAAGGTTATCGCCACCAAAAATAAACCACAATGAGAAAGCGACCATGAGGTCAAGATAGAAACAATTTATACAAATGAACTCACTGGCCAAGGAAGAAGCAGGATTGAATTTCTTGAGAAATCCTGTCCATTCACGAATCCCCACAATGTAAGGCAGAACTCGGCCAACCCAGTTCGAAATGTCCCCGACCAAAGGAGGAGGCATCGTCTTGGCTGTACAAAGAAGGGATAAATTTCAGAGCCGGCGACTAAGACAAATCAAATGCTTTCGGCAAAAAATAGATACTTACAAGCGTAATTCCAAGCCTCAGGGAAGCCGTTCGCGTTGGTCAGCACGTCTTCGGTTCTGACAAAAAAGTAGTTGTGCCAGAACTGACGATTTTCCTTGTCATCCATCTTCACCACCAGGCACTTACCTCATCGGTGGCGAAGGTGCAACATCGTCCCCCTTGTAGAAACTAGGGGCGAAGAGATGCATCAGATGGCGGGAGTGTGACCTCACCCCAACCAACTCTAAAATTTTGTGAGCATCCTAATAAGCTTGTAGATGTATGGAGAGAGTTGGGCCAGACAAATGCCATAGCAGCAACAAAACTCCTCCGCCAACGGGAGAAGGGGAAGAGTATAGCCAATATGGAAAGGATATGCATAGAACGCGCAATACTCGGGGCGATGGATTTGTACCATATCACGCCCTGCTGAGACGAGATCAATGTGGGCAGGAATGTTGAATTTTACCCTAAGTTTAGCTAGATCGACCTCTTTCATCGTTGATTTCGAGACCCCGGGCTCGCCTTCAGGCGCCTTCAAAAAGTCGGACCTAACTTTCTCACTACGTGAAAGTATTTCCTCCACCGTAAGAAAATTCTAATATTCAACGGCAACAGAGACACCATCAATGCGAGGAGCATAAGCACCGCCAAAGGGACAGGGTCAGCTCTCGCACCAGAACCAGAGGATACATTAGCCATATTTTTAAAAGAGGATATTCAGGCAAGGAAGTATTAGAGGCAATAAGAATCGCTAAGACTAGTAAAGAAGATATGCGGCAATGAAAGAAGAAGAAGAAGGCACAAGTGTTTTATGAGAAAACTGCGTAGGGAGCAAATGAATGTCGTTACACCTCTCTTTATAAGAATTCAGGCATCAAAACAAAGAGACTTTGCCATCATTACCTGGCACTGGAGTCGAAACGACATCCCCCAACTGACAGTCGCACGGGAAATGACGCAGAGTATCAGAAATATTCACCATAATGACACACGATGTCATGACGTCATTCTGGTGTGGAAGTGACACAACCCCAAAAGTTGCGGTTCACGGAAGGTCACAATGTCATCTCGTCTGAATCATAAATTTTGCCAATCGCAGTAAACATAATTCGCTCATTAGGGTCACCTGAGGCCGACCTTAATAAGCGAAGGGACTAACTGTATGGGTCGATATCCGTCTCAGTACTTAGGACTAAGCAATATTGAGAAAAGAGTCAGCCGAGGTCGACCAGGAGATGGTGAAGCCTGTGGTCGAGATGCAGAAGATGGTCGGTGTTGAGCGCCGTAAAAGGAGCTGTAATGGCTAGTTTATTAGGGCAGGATATTAAAAAGAATATTCTATTGAATATTCTTTGTACTTGTACTACTAGGGTTTATTGGGGGTATGTCCCTATAAATAGGAAAAAAGATAATGAATATGGGCATGGAATATTCATTGTGATAAGAGCATACCTTACTAAAAGATTCTCTTCCTCTTGAAAAGATACAACGAACATCTTTTTATCAAGATTCTTGTTCATATTATCCTACACTTTTCCATCAGATCCGAAAAGATTTTGAATGTTCTAAGATTTGTCTATCACTCACCATTGTTAGGAGGAATAATCACCTAGCTCATTATTTATTGGGTGAATCACTTCTCCTATTTACTCAAATGTCATTTATTGCTATTTATTATCAGCCATTCTTCCATTATTGTTTATACTTTATGACTATTTAATGCTTGTTATTGTCAACCCCTTATTGGATTTGTCTCACCTCACACACGTTTTCAAGATTCGCATCTAGAGATATTATCATTAACTAAGTTTAACCTGTTATTACATAAATATAATAGTTTCAATCGAAAGTTATATTTTTTTTTTTTAGTGAAACAATAACAAAATCCTAATAAGGAAATCAATAGGAGATATTTGGTAGAAAAATTTACAATTGGTCTTTTCTTTGACGTAATATGCATGGTGTGGTCCCTTCTTATTCTCTGCCATCTAAAAGGTATAGGCTTGTCTATAATTAAAAAAGAAAAGCAGGGTATTCAGGTGAACCCACAAAAACACAAAGTTAATACTTAGCTTTTACATAGATGTAATGAATTTTCAAAGCACTAGGGCATGAGGATTGAAAAAAATGGCATGCATTACAATTTACACCATGTCAAAATCAAGGCATCAACATCTCGAAGCGAAATTGCCGCCTCTCATACATTTGTCCTTATCTTTGGTTAGGTTAACACCGACAAGTGCTGGTGCATGGCTTTTAAAATAATATGTTTGGTATGACCAAAAATATTAACATTATTTTTTATTAAAAATATTATATTTTGGTTATACTTTTAAAGTAGCACAATAGTTAATAACAATATTGACGTTGAAACAAGGGAGATATAGAATAAGATTTGGGAAATTCGTAAAGAGAAATGACGTTCTCCATAAGTGACAAAAATCATGTTTTTCCTCCTTTCTGGCCATATGCAACTAAGTGGTTTACTCAGATCATGACTATTTGTTTTTTCTCTGTTTGCTCCTAGGACATAGAAAGAAGAAAGGAAATGGAAAAAACAAGCTGAGACTAGCTAATACTTTTTTTTATACGTCTATTTCAGCTAGCGCATACCTTAATTATTTTATTCATACATGTTATCTTTCACTAATATATATATCCGGTAACTCGGCCCCATCGAGACTAGCTAACACTTGTATTTTACTTTTAATTTCTCCTCTTGATATTATCAATGGACATATATCTCATTAAAGCAATTTTTAGAGTAAAAAGCCTTATGGTTTCCTCAAACTCATAATTATATCTTTCCCTTAAAGAGATCCGAAGCTATTTGGTTGGTTGATAATTTATGAAGCAAACACTCTCTGCGTTCTTTGTCAAACACTACTAGATAATCGTAAATTTTCGACGAAAGAAATTGTCGGAAATTTCCGACAGGATCCGTCGGTTATTTTAAAAAAAATTCAATTATACTTTTTTAAAATACTTTTTGACCATATTTCCGACCAAATCGGTCGCAAGTTTTGGTGGAAAAGCCAGTTTGACTTTAATAGCGACTAATTCGGTCGATAGTTTTATTTAAAAAGAATTTAAATGATAATTCCGATCGAATCGATCGGAATGGTTTTTCAAAACCCTACCCAACCCCGTTCCCCAAAAACAGAAACACTATATTCTTTTCTTCCTCCTTCTCTCATCCTCCTCCTATCTTCCTCTCGTCCTTCTTCACCATACTCCTCGTTATAAGTAATGTATTTCCATTCTCTCTCTCGTTTCCTCCTCCCTTCTCCCTTTCCCTCCTCCTCCCTTTTCCCCTTAACTTTTTAACTTTTTTTCCATTTTTCAACAGTGGTTCCGCAGCGGCACATTTCTTCTCCGGCATTTTTTCCGGCGAGGTAAGTACTTCGTTGATATATATATCTTGTTTCATAGTTAAATCTGTAGTAATTTTAGTTATTGTAGACTTATTAGATTTTTTATATATGAACATCCTAACTAGTTGAATTAGGTATGATTAAAATTTTAGGAATTTTAGTGTCCAGATGATACTTAATATAAAACAAAAAGAGAGAAGAATATATGTTGTTGCTATAGAATTAAACAATGCACGACGTTGCCAAAAAATGAGAGGTGAAAAATTAGAACTACAACGAGTCCATCCATTTCATTTATACTTTTGTTTTGCGAAAATCTTTTGTCACCATTATTATGTAAATTAGATTATTATATAATTTATATGGAGAGTAACATATAAATTAATTTAATTATATATGTTAACTTTAATGTAGGTTTTTTCCATCCTTTCAGCCTACACATTTGGTTATGGATTCTATGAAGCCATTTTATCATGAGCCGTGGAATTCTTGGAGATAGAAACCGTACAACATCAGAGAACAAATGTGGAATCAATTTAGAGTAAAAATTGATTACATTTATTTAATAATTATCGTCTTCATCTAATGTTACTTTTTTATATTACAGACAAAGTGTACATGACATTCTCAGCATCAAAATGAAATAAATGATATTTTCGAGAAGAAGGCTGTTAAGCGGATTAAAGATACTCTGTTCGCTATTCGGAATGCTTGTAAAATGCCAGAGTGGTTAAGAGATGATGTTTGGAAGAAACGTCTCTCGAAGTGGAATATCGATGAATGGAAGAAGAAGAAGAGTGAACAAGCAAAGGAAAACCGTGCCCCCAGTAAAGGTGGCTCGTTGCACACATGAGGTTCGATTAGTTTTACGGCCCATAAACTAAGATTGGTAATTACTTATAAAATTTTTCTTAGTTTTACATATAGAATTTTACGATTGTAATATCTAATTCATACTTTTTGTTATGAAAAAGAAAAAAGGGCTAGATATGAGTCACGCTGAGGTCTTCGAGGACACACATAAGAAAAAAAAGAAGGACGGTACAAGAGAACACTGGGTGGAGACGCGTGCGTCAGACACATATGTAAAATACTAACTTCATAAATATTTACAGTTTATTAATATTAGTTTGTTTACATAATAGTTATATTTTTATTTCAGGAAGATTATCGTAAAAGGGTAGAAGAATGGCAATAAACTCAGCCTTCTTCAACTCAACCAACACCTGATGATATGGCTTCATTGTGGACAGAGGTAGGGGATGGAGTAAATAAAGGCAGAGTCTACGGACTTGGAGTACGTCGACCTACAGGTCATCCAAACCCACTCTTAGCCAATTCTTCTTCTTCTCAAAATCGAGAACAGATAGAAGATATGAGAAAAGTAATTCGTGATTTGAAGCAACAGCTGGACTCATAATTCAGAACATTTTTTAAGATGCATAAATTTATGAGAAAATATGGGCATGATCTATATGATGATGAGGATGAACAAACTGAATCTGACTTGTAGTAGTTTAGGTGTATGGTTTTGGTTGATTAGTAAACTTGATTGTGAGAGACAACTTTATATTTTATTTTTAAATTTGAATGTAGGCTACTATTTGAATGTTTTTATGCCCAAAATTATTTGGTTTAATGGATTTGTTGGTTTAGATTGTGTTAATGGTTGGATTTGTTGGTTTAGTTTGTGTTAATGGTTGTATTTGTTGGTTTAGACGCTATATTCGTTGATTGGTTGTTCGCGTTATTGTATTGTAATTGATTGACAGGTGGTGTAGCTCAAACATTGAGTAGAATTCTGTCCAGTTTTACAGAAAATTCCAACTGATTTCCGACGAAAACTATCGGACAACTGCCAAGTTTCTTTTTTCAAAAATACTCAGATTTCCGACCGAATAGGTCGGAAATGACAAAATAATTAATTAATTTTTAACAGTTTTCGACGGATTCCGTCAGAAATTAAAGAAATTTTATTTTTAATTATTAATTTCCAACTGATTCGGTCGGAAATTATATATTTTTATTATTTAATTTTAAATAAATATTTATTTTTATTTATATTATTACGACTGATTCGGTCGGTATATTTTGGAGGTCGGAATTCAGCAATTTTCAGTCGGAAAAATAATTTGGTCATCTGATCTTTTGAATTCAGACTACTTTGGTCGGAAATTACCGACGGATTCGGTCGAAAATTATTTTCCAACCAACTGTTTTCCGATCAACCAATTTTGATGGGAAAGTAGTCAGAAATATTTTGGCAGTCGAAATTCAGCCATTTTCTAGTAGTGAAATACAATAGACCTTCAACATTTACCGAAGGATTTCCACTTCTTAAAGTTAGTGTTTGATAAGTCGATGTCCACCTAATCCAGAATCACTTACACTAAAAGAAAGGAATTCTGCACTACTTACTTTATTGCATGTCCAAATTAGTGTCAACTTGACACAAGCATCATGTATGGAAGTTATGTCTTTTGAAAAGGAAAAGAAAAAACTGTTTAGGTACAGTTAATTAACCACCGTTAAGAGTTTGATTTAATCACAAGGAGTTGAAGTCACATAGTTATTGACATCAAAGCAAAAAGAATGTTTTTACAGTAACTTTAGGATGACCAGAGAGAGCGGATTGAAAAGGAGAATTTTGGCCCAAAGAATAGAGTTTTTGAACAGGAGGTCACAAGTTCAACCTATGAAAATAACCTATTACAAAATTATAAGATAAAACTACGTGTGATAAACCCAATATAGTCCGACCTTTTTTTGTGACTTTGCACATAGCTATACCGAGCTACCCTATAATTATTGGAAAGAGAGGATAGAACTTCGTTACAATACTTTTAGGAACTATGTGTCATGACCCGCCACATTATCATGTCACGTAAGTACCATTTGGCATATATTAATGACATGTGGAAGCTTACATATGAAATAGACTAGCACATGTGGGAAGGTTCTAGAGAAATATGGAGATTTCTCATGGAAGACCTTAGAACCCTATGGAATTGCTAGGAAACTCCTTAGAAGATTCTAGCTATGTAGAATATTTTAAAGAAGAGACTTACTTATAAATAAAAAGGGCCTTGTGTATAATTATTATTTACTCACTAGCCTCTATAAAACTAGTATATAAAGAGGGTTATTCATTTGTAACTCATCAAGCAAAATAATTAAGTTCTCTCTAATACAAAAGCTTCCTTTGACAATTCTCCTGTGTTCTAATATTCCATTAGCGATCTTTAGTGTAGTAAGGCTGACTTGGCATAGTAATAATGTGAGCAAGTTATGCAAAATCGTGAGCAAGTTGTCAAGTGTCGCGCGTGTACTTAGTCAAAGACTAAGGACGTGACAACGTAGTATCAGAGTAAAGGTTATGACTAAAGGAATGTTAGAAAGAATACAAGAGATTGCTAGAAGGAAGATTTGTAGGGAACCCTGGTCGGAATTACCAAGGGCATGGTACTTGCCAAAAGGACCAACGTGAAGGTCCTAAGAGAAAGTAGTATGGCAGTGCACGGGACGCACGCGAGGTGGCGGACTTACTTTGGAGGATGGACAAGTACTTTGAGATAGTCAAGGAGGACGACAAAGTTATTAAGGTACGCAATGCCTCAGTGTACTTGACCGAGGTTGCCGCGTTATGGTCGCGTCGAAAGTGTACTGACATGGAGAAAGGGCTATGCAAGATTGAGACATTGGAGAAGTTCAAGAAGGAGTTAAAGAAGCAATTCTACCCGACAAATGTGGTGTACGAGGCTAGGCGGAAGCTAAGGGAGCTCCTACAGATGGCCACAATTCGGGAGTATATATGCGAGTTCACTACCTTAATGCTGCAAATCATATCATTATCCGAGGAAGATTCCCTCTTCTACTTCTTAAATGGGTTGCGAAATTGGGTAAAGCAGGAGTTAAGAAGACATTAAGTAGCCAACATAGATGAGGCCATAAGGGTAACCAAGTCTCTCATTGACTTCAATATGGAGCTTGCCAAGTCCAAAAAAGGCAATGCCGAGAGAGGTAGGGAAGATCATGACAAGGACAACGGGAAAGGCATAGACGAGGTATACAAGGTCAATGGCAAGGGGCCATCCCATAATGGACTGGGGTCTAAGCAAAATGGCAAGGGGCCGGAAAACGGTAGCGAGTACGTGCCTAAAGGAGGGTACTACTTCTGTAAAGGATCACATCGCGCAAGTGAATTGTAACACCCCGAACAATTTTGAAGTACTTAAGCGATATTAAGAAAGTCGATGTGCGCTAATTATATTATTTTGTGTGTAGACAAGGACTATTATATGAATGATATCAATTGATCATTGATAATATATGTATGAGGTGCATTAATAATGGTTTATGGCCTAAGAAGAGCCCCAAGTCTAAGTCAAGTTGAAACTTTTATGATGGGATAAAGTTTCACGTGAGTTCGCACAATACCTAACTTCAAACGATCATACCTCTCTTGATATGAAGGGTTATATGGTGTATTACCTATCAAATTAAATCCTTTCAGTTTAGTTTATAACGCATCAAACCGTTAGTCATTTGGACATTCCTACAAAAAGTTATGACCAAATCACCAAAGGCTGACAAAATGCGATTCTGCGAACAATTATACGACCATTATGCGATCGAAAAATGGTTATGCGATCGCAAACTGGTCGCAAAATGGTCCAGAACTGCCCAGTTCTGGGCACCAAATTATGCGACCCGCACACCAATTGTGCGGTCTATTGTGCGACCGCATAGTTGAATTCGGTGGGTTAATTTTTTTTCATTTCATAACCCTACCCTATTTTGATAAATAGGTTTTGGGGCTTATTTTGGAGTATTTTTCTAAGGATTTTAGAGAGAGATAAGATAATTTTAGAGAGAAAAGGAGGGAACCTAACATTATAATCATACAACCTTGCACCAATCTTTAAGAATCAAGGAAGCTAATCACAAGATCTTCATGTAAGAGGTAAGGTTCCATACCCTAGTTTCCAATTTCGAAATTGGGTAAAAGATGGTTGATTTGGAGTACGATTCTTGAGTATAAGAGTATTATTAATTCATGCTTGTACTAATAAGGTTTGTGGGAAGATTGTTGAGCTCAAATAAGTAAAGACTGGGTTGTGGAGTGAAGTAAATCTTGTAGAAGAACATTGTAGTTAGATTTGCACACCTAGTGTTTGATAAAATGCTCAAATGAGCTGAGATCATGAATAGTTTCTAATAATAGTTCAATTTTGTTATGTCTCAAAATAGATTGGAATTTCTAGAATTTTCGGAACGTTGTAGTAATTTAAGGAAAACTCAAAGCAAGGTATGTTGGCTAAACTTTCTCTCTTGGAATTGAATTCCATAATGTTTACGTAAGTTTCAAAGTATGGGTTGCGTATTAAAAGGTTATGGCTTTGAGTCGTGTTTCAATGAAAGATAGTATGCCAAATTGTGTGAGAATATCTCAACATTCTTAAGACTCATAATTGCTCATATGTGTACCTAAAGTCTTGATTGGAAATGTCTTATTGTTGATAACCTATAAAGGTGGTTGGAAATGAAATAATTAAATTGGAGAAATAGAGTGTGGCCAACGTGCCAAGAATTTAAGTTATGAATGTGGCTAATAGTGCAAATAATTTGAGAGAATGCGGTAAAGAATATGAAATGAGCCTCGACTCAACTGTATTAAAAGTGATTTGGAAAATAGAATTTGCCTAAAGAGCTTTTGTACTCAATTCATGCCCATTTGTGGCTGCTTTAACTAATGATTTGCTTTATAAATATATCTAGTGTGATTCGAGTTCTATATACTCATGTGGTGAAATTGTACATTGTCATTTCTGGAGAAGAGTATTGCAAGAGTAAATGGTGTATTGATTGTTATGATTCTTCATGTGTGTTTCTATTGTTTGTTAGTATGCCTCATTCTTTAGGAAGAAACCAATTGTGTTTGAAGTTCCCATTTCAAATGGGTTTGAAGTATATGATTTTTGAAATTTTCTATATGTTGCTATTTGATGGTGATATTTGAAATTGAAAGGGGTGAAAGTGTGGAATATGAAATACGACCATCTTGCCAGGAATAAAGAATCTTGTGAATGGCCAAATGAGCCAGGGAAAAATTATCGTTATGAATGACAGGAATTACTAATGAGAATTTAGACAATGTGAAAGATGTTGAGGTGAGTACAATTGTATTTATGTTACTTTTGTGTGAAAAATCAAATCAAAATATTTTTGGGAGCATCATTAGCAAAAATCGGGGAAGGGTGGGTCATAAGGCCCACACTTGAAACTACACGTGCCGATGTAGGGGTGGATTGGGATTATTCCCCTTATTTTGGATGAAATTGGAACCTTTGGGAAATTGTGATATTATTCCCCTTAATTGGGATGAAACTAGAACCTTTGTGGATTGAAAAAGTCAACCCATACGGCATATGTGGGAAGGCGGCCTAGCTGATCGGGTGGAGATCAAATGCCATGTTGCGCACATGGTGGTACTACTCTTGGTAACAACTTTCTTTCGCATCACCTGTCAAACCACATTGTCCGTGGGGAGATGGCCTAGCCGATCGGGCGTGATCGGACTACGTGCTAACAAAGACGGTGGTATATCGGAGCTAATGATCTCCCAACCAAAAATTGTGTATGAAGTTCGTATTTTGAAAATTATATGTTTTAACTGGACATTTGGATATTATTGATTGTGACTTGCTGTTTCTTTGTGTTGCCTTTTCTTATATGGGCATTCTATTTTTAAAGATGACATTTAGCTATACATACTAGTGCTATTCGACAGTACTAACGTCCCTTTTGCCGGGGGCGCTGCATCTTTAATGGATGCAGGTGGTTCTACAGCATGCAGCATTGATCAGTGATAGTAGTATACTCTTTTTAGCTGATTTTGCGAGCCCCACTTCATTTCGGGGTCATGTACCTTTTGTTTCTCATGTACTGTGTTTTGAGGTATATCCGAGGTCTTGTTGCCGGCATTTCCATATTACCCTTCTATTGTACTTAGAGGCTTCGTAGACAGGTTGTGGGTGGTGTATGATATTGGAAATTGAACTAGAAATGTTACTATTTGGCAAACATGTTTTTCATTAAATCTATAAAGTTGTAATACTTTGGAAATTATGAATGAAGTTGCTAATGGAATGAAATGGGAGTTGTTAATAAATTATATTCAGTGTTTGATTATTGGAGTACATCTCCTCTTTATTCATGGATAAGTTTGGGTAGAATAAAATCTAATAGGCTTGCTCGGTCGGGTTCACTCAGTTGAGCACCGGTTGCGCTCCCCGAGTTTGGGGCGTGACAAATTTGGTATCAGAGCCTAAGGTTTTAAAGTGTCCTAGGATGTCTCGGAGCCGTGTCTAGTAGAGTCGTTCTTATCGGTGTGTTGTCGACCACATCTATAATGAGAAGGTTACTTGGACATTTAGGAATTTCACACTTCTTTGATACTCCAGATCGTGTGATAGAGCTCAATATAGGGAACTAATTTCCTCGTCATGTCTCATTTTCCATATGAGTAACCAGCAAGTTCGAGGCAGCGATGAGTGAATGAAAGAATCAGTTGCTAGGGTAAGTGTCCCTATTTTTATTGATGTTACCCTGCCATCAGTTTCTGTGGTGAGAGCACCTAAGAATTGAAAGAGAGTTATTGGCATCAATAAGCCGAAATGTTTGATATGAAAGAAGAGCCACTCGGGTTTAGCCACTCGGTTCATGTTGGATGATTCTTGAATATGTTATGGTTGTGGAAAGAGGGGGCACAAGAAGAAAAAATGCCCTTAGGTTGGATACACATATTCTGGTCTGCCCGATATGCGGGCGAAAATAATTTGCGTCATGTTGTGAGTATGCTCAGAAGCGCGTTAGGGGTGGTAGATTTGGACAATTCCAAAAGTCCATACAACGAGCTGTTGCAGAGATTGTTACTCTCGCCATGAAGGCTTGGAGGAAGACTAAGTGGAATGCTTATGATGTATGCAAAAGGGTAAATATCGGGTAAGTGGGGCGAATCAGTTTAGCGGACCCCATCCTCATTGTGTGAAGTGTATGAGATGTCATTCGGGGGGATGTCACTATGGTACTAATGTATGTTTTTGATGTGGAGTAGAGGGGCATCAATTAAGGTACTGCCATGTCAATCTAAAGTCATCAAGTAAGTCACTCCTTAGTACATCATTATGAACACCGCATTATTTTCCTTATTGTATATGTACATCCATATTGAAGAGGCCTACATAAATATGGTCTTAACCAAAACGTTGAATCACAAAACATTGCATACTTTCTGAACGAGACGCATTATTCGTGAAGCCACTCTATCACAAATTCTCTTGTTTACAATCTCTTGAGGAATTGAGCTCTATAATTATGTCCTTAAATTGAGTTATAACTCTAGGATTAATACTTCCCACTTGCTTTCCTAACTTTCCAACAAGGGACTATATCTGATGAATTTCTTACGGAACCTTTTGATTCGAATGAATAACATCTGCTCATCTATGCCTATGCACGCACCATCGTAATAATTACCTACGTGGTATCATATCTAATGTAAGGCAGCCTAGTGTTGAGATCCTTCTTAAGCAACTCTTTCTTTCTCCGGTATATGTGGCTCATATGGCTTGAACAGTCGCCCTACTCCTTTGTGAGTATTATCATGAATCCTTTCCACGGTCTAGTAACATGAGAGCATATCTTAGCATCTATCATGTGCGTACATGTCAATCGAAGGGGCCACTTGTCTGCATACAATTTCTGAGAAATTTGAGGTTTTCTCAAACTCACCACAGGAAGATCTATTTGTTCGCCCGTCTCAGTATGGCTTTCATGTTCACCTAGATCCTGCCTCAGTGAGTAACTAACATTGTTCCTAGTATTGTAGTTACCCATGAAGTGGCCTTGTATTGCAACTTGATAGTTATTATGGGAAAAAAAACATGTCTATCTCATAGAAAAGTGTTCATTTTCTCTAACCAATTCATGATTTCATCCCAAATATTCAGATGTCCCAGCTATGTGGTTTCGCTTGTGAAAGGTTAAAATTAGATGCTTCCAGATTTTGGCACATATTATGAGTATATTGATTTGAAAGATAAGTGTGTCACATCTCTTGTTCTCTCATATAGGATCAACTATCGGAAAAGGGTTAAGCTGTCAGAATGATAATAATCTCACAAGTGTTCAACTTCTTTTTCATCCCTATGGGCTTGTGACATAGATTCCCTGCGTCAGTTAATGTTAAGACCATATTGCAATTTCATGCATTTTGAAACCCATATCACATTCGGGGTGCCAAAATGTTCTCATTTCGAGTTAAATTGATTCTCCCTACACTCCATGAGACGACTGGTGTCATGTACTTGGCCATTTCTCTTTGAGGCTTACTATTGCCGAACAAGGCACATATAGAATGAAACAATTGTTGCTGCCTTTTTTTATGACTTATTTATTTTAAATCTCAGAATCATGTACATGCTTCCCATATTATCAATGCCTACTAGGCAACTCTATGACTCGTTTGTCGAACCAATGATGTCACCATAACAAATCACCATGTCAGCGCATTGGTAGTGACCTTCATGTCTCTTAGGATATAACCTCCTGAAATGCCGTGCTCAGCACGTTGATGGATTCTTGAATAATTGCAGCCCAATACCGAACCTCGTTGTTCCTATTTTTAGTAACCTATGACGGTTAAAGGTTCAAACATGTCAAAGAAGAAGCAT
>AWOL01S0094966.1:0-10257 GCA_000715115.1 Nicotiana otophora | reverse complement strand
GTTGTACTCATGCTACACCCTGCACTTCATGTGCAGATCCAGGTCTGTTTGATCACGGAGGTCATTGAGTTCGTGCACGATCGAGTATTGGAGACTACGAGGTAGCTGCCGGCGTCCGCAGACCTTGTCTCTCTTTCTATTCTGTATTGATACTTAAACACTGTTTGTATTAGACTATATATCTAGATGCTCATGACTCAGTGACACTCCGGTGTCGGGCTATTTTTCCGCATTTATGTTTTTGGGTTGTACCCTTATTTTTATAAAAAACTCCGGTTATTTTAATGTCTTAATTCATTTCTGTTGAATTTTAAAAGTGTTTTGGAAAGGTCGCCTTGCCTAGTATTACGATAGGCGCCATCACGACGGGTTAGGTTTTGGGTTGTGACAGTCACTAATTTTTGTCTTTTTTGTTTGAACGCATCAAATTTAGTTTTCTATTATTCGAAATTGAGCAGTTTTATCTTCAACTTGTAATAGCGAACGATTAAGTGCCGTTGAAAAAAAAAACAATTAAGTGCTTCTACTTGCAATGATCGTAGAAAGTCGGTTTTCATTTAAATTTTATGAGAAGTTTACATAATGCATGCACTTCATGCGTTATGTATGATATTTGACTCATCTAATAGTTGTTAACCTGAGGAGTCGGGCAAATGCTTTCGTGCATTATAAATATTTTGGTCACATTTAGGTTTTAATACTTATTTTCGTCATAAGAATAGTTTGTTTCCGTCATTTTAATTCCAGATTTCATGCATTTTTATGTGGCTATGTTTTGTCGACTTATGACTGATTTGCCAGTCAAAATAACTTAAGTGTTGTTATTAAAGGCAAACTTCACTAGTATTGGTACTATCAAGGTTTAAATAATCTCTAACTTCTTGAAATATTACATTTACATCTCCTAATTTCTCAGCAAGCTTGTTGCGTGGTTTTAAAAATTGCTAATTATAGATTTCCGATATGTAATTATTGTTGAAATTAGGGCTGTCAAATTTGGCCCAATCCAAAATAACCCGCCCAAGGTTATGTTGGTTATGGATCTGCCCATTTATTAAATTTAATGCATCTTGGCTCCACCCATCTCAACTCATTTAAATTTGCGCTTTTAGCCCAAATTGATCCATGAGTCACTTTGCCAAAATATCGATAGATTGTTTTGGTTGATATATTATATATGACCATAACAAAAAAAAAGTCTTATGTAGTAATTATACAATTCAAAAGACAATAACCTATTAATTAAAGCTTGGCAATAGTTGGACGAGTTGGGCTATGACCAAATTTTAGCTCATCTTGACCCAGCGCATCGCGGCCCAAATAACTTATGGGTGGGTCATTAAATCAATCTATTTTGAACCGCATAAAATCGACAAACTCGCCTATTTGACACCCTGGTTGAAATTGTCTTCATATTAATATGATAAATAGAAATATTCAAAACCACGATACATCAACTCTAAAACTTAGGCTTTAGGCATATTCCCAACATGACGTTGGACAAGTTCAAGACACATGGACCGTGTTAGTCCAACAATTTGTTTAGAGCAAGATTTGGCGGGACAAGAATAGAGCTGGCGGAGCGATGGCGTAAGACCCCGCTTAGTACCTTTGCCTGTCTATGGGCCAGTTTAAACTATGTTTACCCGTAACTTCAAAGACACATACACATCCTTTCTTCCGGGGTTTAGTAACCAAAATACTCGGATCATGTGGATGAACATACGGTTAATCTCCAAATTAGCCCATGAATGATAATGGATCATGTGAAACTTAATTCAAGAGGGAGATTGTTTGGTATATGAATAAGTCCCACAGGATAATTATTTTATTTTTAGCGGTTGGGCGGGCAACTATTTATGTTAAGTCTTCTATACTGTATAATGGAGTTGATGGTTCTAGGCAATTTTTTGTTTCAGCACTGTTATAGAGAAGTTAACTGTATAGCTTTCTTGCTAGCATGGGAGAGCATACAAAGCATAATTTAGCCTTCACACGGGATTTAGCTCTTCCTTTGGTAGCTAAAAAGTTTTGAAGAATGATATTGATGATCTACCCAACTTTCGGATTAAAGCACAACCAACGAATTTCTCTTTTGATTATGGATAGTTATAACATGATATTTGTATAGCGTATAGTTCACTTTTGTCAAATTGAAAAGGAAAAGTCCTCATCAGCAGGTTTCCTTTGGTACAACTATTCAGTTGCAAATTTTCATTCTACCTTCACTTTGTATTGGAAGCAAAGTTTTATGTCATCTTCCATATTCTCTTCTTTTGTGATATATGTAGGTTAGGATCAAGCCTAACACCACATCGATAAGGTGGTTATTGAAAAAAAAAAGTCTTCTATTTTTTATCGCCTCTCAATAAGGAGCAAGAAAATAATGAAGTTTTGTGGTTGGAATATAATGGATTGCAATGACCATAGAAGATCATTTTTCATTAAAACATACATAAACTTGGTACAAGATCCAAAAAGTATTGACGTGCCAAACTTATTTTAGGGTAACAAAAGGCTACTAAAAGCCAATACTACTCCCTCCGTTCCTATTTATGTGAACATGTTTGACTGGGCACGGAGTTTAAGAAAAAATAAAGACTTTTGGAATTTGTGGTCCTAAACAAGTCAAAAAGGGCCCGGAGTATTTGTGCGGTTATAAAAGTTTTTCATTAAGGGTAGAATTGTAAGTTTAAGCTAAATTGTTTTCAAATTTAGAAAGGGGTCATTTCTTTTGGAACGGACCAAAAAAGAAATAGGTAATAAACAGGAACAAAGGTAGTACCTTTTAAGAAAGGCAGCAACTTTATTATGTGTGACACTGAATTAATCCTTTCCTCTAATTAGTTATCCATTATCTCTTCTTCAAGCAAAGCTGCAGCCAAAGTTTTTGCTTCCTCAGCCAAAGTTTCAGCTCCAGTTTTAACCATCTTCTCATCAAATACACATGTCTTATGGCAAATGCACCTTTTGAGGATTTTGCTACATTTTCCATCAGTAAATCCCTCACTGATACAAGCTTCTCTGCATGGTGGTTTGGTAATGCATAATCCAGAGAATGTATTGCTTACTGCTTTGCATTCTCTAGCTTGAACCTCTACAATCATTCACATTTACTAACAAATGTTAGAACAAAAGAAAAGATGGAATTGAAAGAAAGCTTTTAAACATGAATAAATTCACGGTTCATAAAGAAATATATTGAAGGGGCCGGAGCCTTGGAGCAACGCGTTCATTAATGCTTGTATTAGAGTAGGTTGTTTACATCACACCCTTGGGTGCGGCTCTTCCTCCCCTATATGACTGCGTATGCTTTGTGCACCAAACTACCATTTTTTTTTAAAGAAATATATTGTTCCTATACTATTTTGAAAGAACTAATGCAAACACGTACATTTTTCAGGATCTCTCAACGCTGCCAGAGGTATACTACAGAATAATTAGTCACTCTAACAACAAATACAGCAAAAAGATGACCACACTTGAAAATTTATGTGGTAATCAAAAAATAAATTACTCGAAAAATCATAAGAAGTGTAACTTCATGTTCATTCTCATAATTTAAACTAGTCATGCAGATATAATTTATATTTATTTTGCTTAAAAGAAGACTTGCGTAATTAAATGACTGGATAGTAAGAAATAGAGTTATATTTTATAGTTTTTATGAGGCTTTAGAGGAATAAATGGAGACAAACCATAGGCAACAAAGAGCATCATTGCCATGACTGCAAATGCCATGAAACACAAGGAACGAGCCATAGTCTCTTTGAATGAGTAAAAAAGGATAGGAATTTTAATAATAAGAAAGATTGCAATTCAGAGTTGTAAATGAATGTTCCTCATGTTCATAAATTTGCTGTAACTAGTTATTCTCCCCACAAAGAACAAACAACTCTTAGCAATTACCATATTCACAACGGCTATGTCAGAGTTCCACAACGGCATTGAATCGGATTTGCTCGTTAAACAGTTTTGAGCGATCCTCTCCTTATAAGTTAACTTTTTAAAGTTGAAATAATATCCAATTTCTATTTCCGGCCGTGGTACCAACGTCAGACTTATATTAATTCTTAGTTATCCGACAAAGAATTTAACTAATCTTCAAAACTAAATTTAATTAGATCAATAAATTGATGGGTCCATCTCATTCAAAAGCCAAAGTAATAGGCATACGTGCCTCAGGAAAATTTCTTGATTTAGTAGCCAACTTTGTTGAATGTCTTTGGTTTGTNGAGAATGTATTGCTTACTGTTTTGCATTCTCTAGCTTGAACCTCTACAATCATTCACATTTACTAACAAATGTTAGAACAAAAGAAAAGATGGAATTGAAAGAAAGCTTTTAAACATGAATAAATTCACGGTTCATAAAGAAATATATTGAAGGGGCCGGAGCCTTGGAGCAACGCGTTCATTAATGCTTGTATTAGAGTAGGTTGTTTACATCACACCCTTGGGTGCGGCTCTTCCTCCCCTATATGACTGCGTATGCTTTGTGCACCAAACTACCATTTTTTTTTAAAGAAATATATTGTTCCTATACTATTTTGAAAGAACTAATGCAAACACGTACATTTTTCAGGATCTCTCAACGCTGCCAGAGGTATACTACAGAATAATTAGTCACTCTAACAACAAATACAGCAAAAAGATGACCACACTTGAAAATTTATGTGGTAATCAAAAAATAAATTACTCGAAAAATCATAAGAAGTGTAACTTCATGTTCATTCTCATAATTTAAACTAGTCATGCAGATATAATTTATATTTATTTTGCTTAAAAGAAGACTTGCGTAATTAAATGACTGGATAGTAAGAAATAGAGTTATATTTTATAGTTTTTATGAGGCTTTAGAGGAATAAATGGAGACAAACCATAGGCAACAAAGAGCATCATTGCCATGACTGCAAATGCCATGAAACACAAGGAACGAGCCATAGTCTCTTTGAATGAGTAAAAAAGGATAGGAATTTTAATAATAAGAAAGATTGCAATTCAGAGTTGTAAATGAATGTTCCTCATGTTCATAAATTTGCTGTAACTAGTTATTCTCCCCACAAAGAACAAACAACTCTTAGCAATTACCATATTCACAACGGCTATGTCAGAGTTCCACAACGGCATTGAATCGGATTTGCTCGTTAAACAGTTTTGAGCGATCCTCTCCTTATAAGTTAACTTTTTAAAGTTGAAATAATATCCAATTTCTATTTCCGGCCGTGGTACCAACGTCAGACTTATATTAATTCTTAGTTATCCGACAAAGAATTTAACTAATCTTCAAAACTAAATTTAATTAGATCAATAAATTGATGGGTCCATCTCATTCAAAAGCCAAAGTAATAGGCATACGTGCCTCAGGAAAATTTCTTGATTTAGTAGCCAACTTTGTTGAATGTCTTTGGTTTGTTAGTCAATTTTGTTGAATTGTAACATTGAAGAAAAAGAAGAAAAAGTGTGCAAATTGTAAAATATAGTAGGCTTTAGAGAGTGAGGCTTTGGCTATAAAAGGAGAGCTTCGACTCTCATTTCTACACACCAACGAAGAGAGAAAGAAAGAGTGAGGTTTCACATATAGGGTATAAGAAAATAGTCTGTGAGAAAAATAGAGAGTGAGCGATATTATAGTGAAGTGAGAATATCAAAAGAAGGTTATTTCTTTTGAGTGTTGTAGTGGTCTTTGAAGTATTTTACTCGGACCTACAAAGTGTAAAAATAATTGCTATAGTGATATCAGTTGCTCGTCTCGGGGCCGTGATTTTTCCCTTATTTAAAAAATAATTTCCACATAAACATCTTGGTGTCGTTGTCACTCTTTTATTCTTATTAATTACCATATCTCGGTGTTACGTTATTATTCTGCTTTTAAAACTATGAATATTATTTATGTAGGGGGTTTATTCCCAATAATTGGTATCAGAGCACAGGTTCCGCCCGTTCACAGAAGTACTATTCACTGTCGGTAGTACTATACTCGGTGAAAAATAATGTCTGGGGTAAAGTGCAAGATAGAAAAATTCAACGAAGATAACGGTTTCTCAACATGGCAAAGAAGGATGAGGGATCTGTTCATTCAACAAGGATTACACAAGGTACTTGATGCTGATACCAAAAGGCATGATACCATAAAAGTTGAGGATTGGGCTGACTTGGATGAAAGGGCTGCTAGTGCTATCAGGTTGCACTTATCAGATGATGTGGTAAATAACCTCATTGATGAAGAAACCGCACGTGGCTTTTGGACAAGGTTGGAAAGCCTATACATGTCCATAACGCTGACAAATAAATTGTACTTGAAGAAGCATCTATACGCCCTACACATGGGTGAAGGTACGAATTTTTTGTCACACTTAAATGTGTTTAACGGACTACTCACACAACTCTCCAACCTCAGAGTTAAAATCGAGGAAGAAGATAAAGCCATATTGCTATTGAACTCGTTGCCATCTTCGTACGATAATTTGGTAACAACCATCCTGTACTGTAAGACTACCATTGAGTTAAAAGATGTCAGATCGACTCTTCTACTCAATGAGAAGATGAGAAAGAAGCCTGAAAATCAAGGATATGCTCTCATCACAGAAGGTAGATGCGGGAGTTAACAAAGGAGTTCGAGCAACTATGGTAGATCCGGAGCTCGTGGTAAGTCTAAGAACCGATCCAAATCAAGAGCCAGAAATTGCTAGAATTGTGATCAACCAGGTCACTTCAAAAGAAATTGCCCAAATCCAAGGAAGGGAAAAGGTTAAAGTAGTGGCCAGAAGAATGACGACAACACAGCCGTCATGGTGCAAAAGAATAATAATGTTGTCCTCTTTATAAACGAAGAAGAGGAATGCATGCACTTATCAGGTCCAAAGTCAGAATGGGTGATTGATTCAACGGTATCTTACCATACCACACATGTAAGAATGGGTAACACAAGTTACTCAACGATTGTGGGGATTGGTGATATTTGTATCAAGACAAATGTCGGATGCACATTGGTTCTAAAGGACGTACGACATGTACCTGATTTGTAGATGAACTTGATCTCGGAAATTTCTTTATACCGAGATGGATACGAGAACTATTTTGCAAATCAAAAGTAGAGACTAACCAAGGGATCATTAGTGATTGCAAAGGGAATTTCTCATGGCACGTTGTACAGGAAAAATGCAGAAATATGCCAAGATGAATTGAACGTGGCACAAGATGAGATTTCTACAGATTTGTGGCACAAAAGGATGGGTCATATGAGCGAGAAGGAATTGCAGATTCTTGCCAGAAAATCAATCATTTCTTATGCCAAAGGTACAACGGTAAAACCTTGTGACTACTATTTATTTGGTAAGCAGCATAGAGTCTCATTTCATACATCATCTGAAAGAAAATTGAATAAACTTGATTTAGTATATTCAGATGTTTGTGGTCCAATGGAAATTGAATCGATGGGAGGTAAAACATATTTTGTTACTTTTATTGATGATGCTTCATGAAAAGTATGGGTTTATATTTTGAAAATCAAAGATCAGGTGTTTCACGTTTTTCAGAAGTTTCATGCTATGATGGAAAGGGATACAGGCTAAAAGCTAAAGCGTCTCCGAAGTGACAATGGAGGTGAGTACACTTCAAGTGATTTTGAAGAGTATTGTTCGACCCATGGAATCAGACATGAAAAGACAATTCCTAGAACCCTACAACAGAATGGCGTAGCTTAAAGGATGAACTATACCATTATGGAGAAGGTGAGATGCATGCTCATAATGGCTAAACTGCCTAAGTCATTCTGGGGTGAAGCAGTTCAGATATCTTGTTATTTGATCAATAGGAGTCCATCAGTTCCGTTGGCGTTTGAAATCCTAGAGAGAGTTTGGACAAACAAGGAGGTGTCCTACTCGCATATGAAGGTGTTCGGTTGTAGAGCTTTTACACATGTACCGAAGGAGCAGAGAACAAAGCTGGATGATAAATTTGTTTCGTGCATATTCATCGGATATGGAGATGAAGAATTCGGGTACAAATTGTGGGATCCTATAAAGAAGAAGGTCATTAGAAGGAGAGATGTAATCTTCCGAGAAAGTGAAGTTGGAGCTGTAGATAATCAATCAAAGACGACAAAGAATGATATAATCCCTAACGTTGTTACCATTCCTTCTTCTTCTAACTATCCCACAAGTACAAAAAGTACGATCGATGAGGTTGCCGAGCAGGGAGAGCAATCTGGTGGGGTTATTGAGCAGGGGGAGCAACTTGAAGATGGTTTCGAGCAAGTGGAGTACCCCACTCAGTAAGAAGAACAACCTCAACCTCAGAGGAGATCAGAAATATCAGGGGTATAGTCATACAAGTACCCTTCAACAGAGTATGTCCTCATCAGTGATGAAGGGGAGCCAAAACATTTTAAGGAGGTGCTGTCTCATCCAGAAAAGATCTAGTGGATGAAAGCCATGCAAGAAGAGATGGAATACCTACAGAAAAATGGCACGTACAAGCTAGTTGAACTTCCAAAGGGTAAAAACCACTCAAATGCAAATGGGTCTTTAAACTTAGGAAAGATGGAAATAGCAAGCTGGTCAGACACAAAGCTCGATTGGTGGTAAAAGGCTTCGAACAGAAGAAAGGTATTGATTTTGATTAAATTTTCTCACATGTTGTCAAAATGACTTCTATTCAAACAATTTGGAGCTTAGTAGCTAGCCTAGATCTTTAAGTGGAGTAGTTGGATGTGAAAACTGCATTTCTTCATGGAGATTTGGAAGAGGATATTTATACGAAGTAGCCAGAAGGATTTGAAGTAGATGAAAGGAAACACATGTTGTGCAAACTGAATAAGAGTCTTTATGGGTTGAAGCAGACACCAAGGCAGTGGTACAAGAAGTTTGACTCATTCATAAAAAGTCAAACTTACACAAAGCCATATTCTGATCCATATGTATACTGCAAAAACTTTTCTAGAGAATAACTTTATTTTATTGTTGTTGTACGTGTATGACATGTTAATTATTGGAAAAGACAAGGGGCTGATAGTAAAGTTGAAGGGAGATTTGTCCAAGTCATTTGATATAAAGGACTTGGGACCAGCATAACAAATTCTTGGTATGAAGATAGTTCGAGAGAGAACAAGCAGAAAGTTGTGCCTGTCTCAGGAGAAATATATTGAACGTGTACTAGAACGCTTCATCATGAAGAATGCTAAACTAGTCAGCACACCTCTTATTAGTCATCTAAAGTTGAGCAAGAAGATGTGTCCTACAATAGTGGAGAAGAAAGGGAACATGGCTAGAGTTCCTTATTCTTCAACATTCAGAAGCTTGATGCATGCAAAGGTATGCACGAGACATAATATTGCTCATGCAGTTGGTGTTATCAGCAGATTCCTTGAAAATCCTGGAAAGGAACATTGGAAAACAGTCAAGTGGATACTGAGATACCTAAGAGGTGATGTAGGAGATTGGTTGTTTTTTGGAGGATCTGATCCAATCTTGAAGGGCTACACCGATGCTGCTATGACCGGTGATACTGATAATAAAAAATCCACTACTGGATATCTATTTACTTTTTTAGGGGGAGCTATATTATGGCAGTCTAAATTGCAGAAGTGTGTTGCACTTTCAACAACCGAAGCAGAGTACATTGCCGCTACATAAAGCTGGCAAGGAGATGGTATGGCTCAAGCAGTTTCTTCAAGAGTTGGAATTGCATCAAAATGAGTATGTCGTCTATTGTGACAGTCAAAGTGAAATAGACTTTAGCAAGAACTCCATGTATCATGCAAGAACAAAGCATATAGATTTGAGATATCATTGTATTCATGAGCAGATGGAGAACGAATCTTTATAGGTTGAAAATCCTACTGATATGTTAACCAAGGTGGTACCAAGAGACAAGTTCGAGCTATGCAAAGAACTTGTCGGCATGCACTCAAACTAGAAGACAATGCTACCTCCTCTAGATTAATGGNGATTTGAAGTAGATGAAAGGAAACACATGTTGTGCAAACTGAATAAGAGTCTTTATGGGTTGAAACAGACACCATGGCAGTGGTACAAGAAGTTTGACTCATTCATGAAAAGTCAAACTTACACAAAGCCATATTCTGATCCATATGTATACTTCAAAAACTTTTCTAGAGAATAACTTTATTTTATTGTTGTTGTATGTGTATGACATGTTAATTATTGGAAAAGACAAGGGGCTGATAGTAAATTTGAAGGGAGATTTGTCCAAGTCATTTGATATAAAGGACTTGGGACCAGCATAACAAATTCTT
>AWOL01S0094948.1:0-18741 GCA_000715115.1 Nicotiana otophora | reverse complement strand
GATGGGGGGCAAGATCCTAAAATCAAGCTCTTCTTGAATGAGAATAAAGATATTATTGATGGGTGCATAACGACCGGCTTTGATTGTAATTATTCTCTCTAACGTTTGTTCATTAAATGCTATCCGATATCAAGCCTTTGAGTCATTACAATCAATTGTGCTCCCTTCGATATCCATCTTGTATCGGTTATGCACTTCGTAATCGATGTTGATTATTCGTCGACACAACTTTTATCTATTCTCGGTTCCACGTGTCACCTCGCTATTTAGCCACTTGTAATCAACCAATTTCCTCCCATACAAATAGTCCCCCTATTTTCCGGTGACGCAACCCAGCATTATCGGGAAGTAGATGCGTATATTCTTTTCTTGGCGGAAAATTTCCTGAACGGTCTCTAACATTTGAAAAGATGCACGTCTCTTCACATTTATTACTCTGAACACGTATTACCCCGTGATTCAGCAAGTATTTTCGTCGGGTTTCGAGGTAATCATGAACACGATTTTGCCGTCTATATCTTCTTCACTACTCATAATTTTTACTTCTTTACTTTTACAACTCTCACAAAGCTTTTCTTTCTCTGAATTTCCTTAGAGTTTTTTTACAACCTTCAACTTCCTTAGTAAGAACATCTTTACCTATCTTTTACTATTATATCTTCATAAAATGCTCCCTTCGAAAATACTGGTCTTTTCTTCGGTGGAGAACCGAAGAAAAACAAAGCCAAAGAGGTTGACGCTCAGTCTGATCCTCCAACTGTTAATACCATCATACTACTCCATCTCAACATTGCAAACGATCTTCAACAACAAAACCCCTCTGCAACTTCTCAAAGCCACCGATTTTGGCCAGTTCGCAGGTACCCCTACTCCATTCGTCCTTCTAGTATCCCTACTGTGAAGGAGGACTGCTATTGTCCCAATGTTGAAATTCTCTCCCCAGATATGGCAGAGCGAGTTACTTACTCCAGGGAGGGATTTATGTATGTCCATACGTATCATTTTACTTTGGGTCCCTTCTCTTTGGGGTCGAGTGAAGGGCTCGACCCAATACTTTTAGAATTTTGCCACCGCTACTAGTTTTGCTTAGCATAAATGGACCCATCGATATGGCGCACGATGGGCTGCCTTCGTTAACTGTGCAATGAGACCTGGGAAACCTTGACTTTAGCTCATATGATAAACCTCTACTCCCCCAAGAGTTTTTGTGGGTAAGTGTTAAACTTCAGTAAGCGTGGTCACCACGCTCTTCTCAATAGTGTAGATGACAACAATGATCGTGGATGGATGGAACCGTTCATCGTTATTTCCACCAGGGACATCATCCCAACCACAACTCCAGCTTTTCCTGAGTCGTGGAATCTTTTGCATAAGTTTTCGTTTATTTGCTTCCTTTCTTCATAAAAAGGTAATTTCCTGTTTGCTGATTTTTTCTTTTCCGTCTTCCTTCGTTTCAGCTACCTGCTGGGAACCACCACGGGTGCACGGTCTGGACCAACGGGTTCAGAAAAATTTGGATATTACGACTCCGGAATCCCGTAAGTGGAAAGTGATGGCTCCCCAATATGGGTGGAGATCTAAAAACCCTGGTGAGTAGAATTTCTTTTTTCTCCTTTTTTTATTTTAGTAGTTAAAGAGGAACTTACCTAACCATCCTTTTGCCTGTGTAGGGCTCCCGAGGGGTTTCGTCACCTGCCCCTATGTCGACACACTAGATGACCTCGAGGAGGCCAAGAGGGTGTTACGAAATGCCCTTGCCCGAAGCAAAGTTTGTGGATCTGCCCGAGCCTCCAGTGAGGGTGCCTCCTCTTGGAGTCCCTAGTCCAAGAACAAAAAATCAAAGAGAAGATGTTCTTCCTTGACTGGGACTCAAGAGAAGAGAATAAAAAAAATACCAACCGAGCCAGCCACAATCATAGTGGTCCTCGAATGATGAAGGAGAAGCTACTGATGAAGAGGCTTCCTTTCAAAGAAGAAGATCTTCATCAACTCAACCGGATGCTCAGCCGGGGGAGCTCCAAAATCCATCGTCATAGGAGGTTCAGGCGCTTTGGGGGGAGGTGGGTTGAGTTAAAAATGTTGATTCCCGTTTTTCGATCCCTACCGATGCTCTCGGTTTGAGGAGTTTAGTCCCTGACCTTTCTCTATCACCGACTACTGAGCCAGCCTCAACTGTTGCCCGTTCCATACTGACTGCCTTTTCGCCATCTACCCTAACAACTTCCTACCCATCAATACTTGTTTCCCCTTCTTCACCGATACCGGCCGCATCCCCTCCGCCAGGACAAACTGCTCAAGAACGGAATGCTTCCCTCCTCGGTCTCCCGACCACGGGAACTTGGGTAATAATTACTCAACACCTTCCCAAGGTCCTTGAGGGAGGAGAAGTGTCACTCTTTCGGTTTCGAAAGAGTGTCATATTTTATCCAAGTCGGTAGAGCTTGCTAATTATCTGAAGCCACTGGCTTCGGAGAAAGATTGGAAAAAGATGGGCTCCCTTTCTGGGGAGTGCCTGATAAACAACAACATAAACAATACGGTGCAGGTATCATCCTAATTTCCTTCTATCTTCTTTACTGTTTACATGTTGCCATGATAACATTAATTTTAACCTTTTTAGGACAACCTCATTGCTTCTGAGGGCATGAAAAGGTTGATTTTGGATAAATAAGGACTTGCTTCCGAGCGGGATTAACTTTTAGTTGAGAGGAACCAGCTTGTCATGCGCCTCCCGGTACTAGAGGAAAAAGTTGCACAAATGGACGAGCTTGAGGCTCGGTTATAGCAAACCGAGCAAGATAAAATAGCCCATAACCAAGAAGCTGCTCAACTGCACAAAGACCTTAGAGAGGCCAAGGCTAAGTGGGTTGATCTTCAGGATACTGTAATCGCCACGGACAAGCGCGAGTCTGCCTTCGAGGAACAAATTAATAATTTGAATACCAACTTATGCTACAAGACCGAGGAGGCCAATGTTGCCGAGGAGAAGAGGGTCAAAATGGAAGAGAGACTCAAGAGGGTCATGGAGCAAAACAGGCTTCACTCAAAATATAGATGTTGAGCTTGATTCCCACCTCAGCGCCATGAAGGCTGAAAGAGAAGGGCTCCAGGCTGAAATTGATAAACTCCGAGCACAACTCCAGGATCAAGAAGATTCCATCGTCTTTGAGAAGACCTATGCTATATATCATATGATGAGAAAGACTTTGGAGGAAGCCAAAGTAGGCATTGCTGATATTGATAATTGCATTGCCAAAGCCCGGGAACTGGAGTTAACCGCTCGTGAGAATCTTTTGCTCGGCTCGCTGCAACTGACTCCTCGAATACTAGTTCTAATTATTCGGGATCCGAAGGGAAGATTGAAGAAGAAGAAGAAGAAGGTCCCAAACCGGCAGGGGAACAACCTCCTTCCACTGGGGAGAATGGAGACTATTCTCTCCCTTCGGTTTCTGGAAGCAAAGATAATTATGCCAAAACGTTTTAATGAGTTTGGCAGTTTAATCAATAAAAGAAATTTTTGCTTAAATGCTGTGCAAAAGTATCTTTTTACGTTTAATTGATAAAGTATCAGATATATTTCTTCATCCGATGATTTTTGATTTCGGGCCACTTCCGGAATCTACCCTTTAATGTGAGGGTTTCATATGAGTGGGTCCTTATGTTTACGGTACTCTTGAAGAGGACGTCTCCTGTTTATTCTGGCACAAGCATTTGACGTTTTTGTTAACATTCAAATGATAAAATTAACTCATCATTTAGACAAGAAATAAGATAAAAATAAAAGGACTTTGTTTTATTCAATCAGTCTTTAAAAGTACATAGGCATTCATATACTTAATTAAATAAAGTTGCTAATACATGTGATTAACTTGTACAACTTATTTCTATGGGGCTGATCATGCAGTCCTCGGTCCTGATGAGACATTGATCCCGGTTTTTACAGTCTCCGATTGTTGTGGCACTCTTGGTGCCGTATCATGCATTCCCCCAGTACTCGAATACAAAGTATGAGAATTCAAATATTGGATGTCTTGTATCCACATTGCTGCTTCATCGGTAGAAACAACTTGTGAATGGTTAAATAATCATTTGAATAATGGAAGGCGAGGCTTGCCATCGAGCCAAAGATTTTTTAACCATACACATAGTTGTTTACCATCGGCGTGAGAATTTTAGTGCCTTGATATTTAAAGTTCTTGTATTTGTCGATGATGCTTCCTTCATAGTTTGCTTTTCATTGCTGCCTCATTAAAAACCTTGCCAGAAAAGCCCGATTGGGACAAAAACTGGTCGAAGGAAAAACAAATGCAGCATATACTTTCAGTATTGGCAGGAATCATCAGCAATAATATCTTTTGAGGTGAGTCATATTCCAATTGCTGGGCAGATTGACTCCATCTTGATTTTTTAATTCATATGATACTTTACCGGTGATAGTTGAAACCCGGTAAGGACCTTCCCATGTTGGTCCTAACTTTCTGGCATTGACTTCCCGAGTGCTCTGAGTAACCTTCCTCAAAACCAAATCTCCCACTTTGAAATAACATAGATTCGCTCTACGATTGTAATATCTCCATCCTCTAGTTTTGATCCACCATCCTTACATATTCTAGGTCCCGGTGTTCTTCAAGAAAATCTAGCTTCACCAGCAACACTTCATTGTTTGCTTCTTCGTTCCCTCAAGAAAACCTCAAAGTCAGCTCCCCCACTTCCACTGGTATCATAGCCTCCGAACCATTCACAAGAAAGAAGGGTGTTTCTCCCGTGCCCGACTTCGTCGTTGTTTGATATGCCCATAGCACTCCCAGTAGCTCATCGGTCCACTTGCTGTTAGAATCTTTTAACTTCTTTTTAAGGTTTTGAATAATTACCTTGATGGTTGATTCCACCTATCCGTTAGCACTCGGGTGGTACGATGAAGACGTAATTCTCTTGATCTTTAACCCTTCCAGGAATCTTACCTTCCCGGGCCTGGTAGTAAAGGTTCAACTATGTCCATTCTCCATTTCATGAATGGCCATGGAGACACCACCGAATACATAAGCTTTGCTGGTTAGTGCTCTAACTGCGCATGACGTTGACATTTTTCGAATTTTTGTACGGGTGCCTTCACGTCCTATTCCATCAGGGGCCAGTAATAACCCGCCCTGATCAACTTGAGAACTAATGAGTCTGCACCATAATGATTTCCACAAATTCCTTCGTGGACTTCCCTCATCACGTAATCCGCCTTCAAGAACCCTATACACTGAGCCAGTGGTCCTTGGAACGATCTCCTGTATAACTGCCCATCTATGAGGCAGTAGCAATCCGCTTTGGTCTGCAATGCCTGGGGACGCCTTTGAGTCTTCGGGTAATTTACCATGCCTGAGATATTCAATGAACTCGTTCCTCCAGTCCCAACACCTAGTGCATCAATTGGACGACCAATACCAAAATCTGATCCTTTCATCTTCGTGGACGACCCTAAATTAGCCAACGTGTCTACTATCGCATTTTCTTTCCTCGCAATGTTGACGATTGACCATTATCTGAATCGTGTAAGTAATGCTTGAACCTTATTCAAGTACTGTTGCATACGCTCTTCCTCTGCATCAAAAATATTCCATACACTTTGTTGACCACCAGCTGGGAGTCATATTTTCCCCGATGAAGTCGGAACCTAGTCCCTGAGCTAGTTCAAGTCATGCAACCAAAGACTCGTACTCGCCTTCATTGTTAGTTAGCGGTACAGTTCTAATGGCGCGCCTTAGGGTCTCCACCGAGGGTATGATCTAAACTACCCTGAGACCGGACCCTTTTACATTGGAGGCTCCGTCCGTAAACAAGGTCCAAACTCCCAATGTCGTTCCCGACACTATCACTGCTTCCTTAGCAACCAAACCCCATACTGAAGTCGGCCACGAAGTCAGCGAAGACTTGTGACTTGATTGCAGTCTTGGGTTTGTACTCAACGCCGAATTCGCTAATTTTGACTGCCCATTTAGTCAAACGGTCTGATAACTCAGGCTTATGAAGGATGTTCCTTAAGGTAAAGGTCATCACAATGGCTATTGGGTGACATTGAAAGTAAGGCCTAAGCTTTCGAGAAGCAATTACGAGAGATAAGGCTAACTTTTCTAGGTGCGGATATTTTGTTTCCGCTCCTGATAGTATTTTACTAACGTAATAAACAGGATATTGCATACCGTCATCTACTTGGACAAGAATGACACTTACCGCTACTTCAGAGACTGCTAAATAAATTAGCATTTGTTTACCTTCCCCCGGTTTTGACAACAACGGACGACTAGACATGTACCTTTTTAGATCTTTCAATGCTTACTGGCATTCCGGAGTCCACACGAAGTCATTCTTATTTTTCAAAAGATAAAAGAAGTGGCGACACTTCTCCAAAGACCTTGAGATGAACCTGCTTAGAGCCGCCAACCATCCAGTCAGTTTCTACACTTCTTTCACGCTTGTTAGCTGATCTAGGATATCCTCGATGGTTTTGATTTTGTCGAGGTTAACTTCGATCCCTCTTTGTGAGACGATAAATCCCAAGAACCTTCCGGAGCCGACCCTAAAGGCACACTTCTTGGGGTTGAGTTTTATATTGTACTTTTTTAGAATGTTGAAAGTTTCTTGGAGATGTTTCAAATGATCCTCTGCATTTAAAGACGTAGCAAACATATCATCAATATACACTTCCATATTTGTTCCTATCTGTTTATCAAACATCTTATTAACGAGCCTCTAATAAGTTTCTACAACGTTCTTAAGCCCAAAAGGCATCACATTATAACAATACGTGTCAAAGTTTGTGATGAAAGAAGTTTTTTCCTGATCTTCTGGGTTTATTCTAATCTGGTTATACCTAGAATAAGCATCAAGGAAACTCATTAACTCATGCTCGGCCGTTGCATCATTCATTTGATCAATGTTCGGCAAGGGGAATGACTCTTTGGGGCACACCCTATTCAAATCCTTATAGTCTACACACATTCTAAATTTGTTATTCTTTTTGGGCACTACAACTAAGTTGGCTAACCATTCCGGATATTTTACCTCTCGGATTGAACCGATATTGAGTATTCGGGTTACCTCTTCTTTAATAAACCTGTTCCTAACCTCTACTATCAAACGTTTCTTTTGCCTTACCGGTGAGAAGTTTGGATCTAGACTTAGCTTGTGAACTGCTACCTCCAATGGAATACTTGTCATATCCGAGTGCGACCCAGTAAAATAGTCAACATTAGTTTTAATAAAATTTATAATTTCTTGCATGAGCTCGGGATTTAATCCCATTCCCAAATAAAACTTCCTTTCTAGAAACTCCTCAAATAAAGCCACTTGCTCGAGTTCTTTCGCGGTCGACTTGGTCGCATTCGTCTCCTCTATTACCTAAAATTACCTCATAACCTGTTAAGATTCCAATGACTCCTCGTCTTTATCGTCTTCATTCAAAAAGGAAGAAGGCACCAATTCTGGTAATTGCTTTTTTTGGGTTCCTTTCCCTTCCTTCTAGAAACGGTCACCGCGTTCATCTCCTTTGCCATCGGTTGGTCTCTCCTTATCTATCTGTTCCTCTTGGGTGTCAAAAAACTTCAATAATTGATGATACGGTGAGGAAACAGCTATCTAGTGTATCACAGGTTGAGTTGAGTACTGTGAGATGTGAGCATCGGGACTTGAGCACTTGATGACTGATCCTGGGCCATAAAGCCGATTTGATACTGATAGTGAGGTGATGCGTGTGCTAGGCCTCACATTGGGCTGAGTGATATTGATTGTGAGGTGATGCATGAGCCATACCCCATATTGGGTTAAGTGATATTGATCGTTGACTTAGATCCGATTAGCACTTGGGCTAGGACACGCCCCTCCGGAGTCAAGTAATAACCTGTGGGTGCAGGTACACGGGTCATATATGTGCTTGGTGAGGGACTTGTACCAGGAACCCATAGAGTGCTGAGTGTGGTCGAGCGTGATGATTGAAGGCTATTGTGCCAGACACTATACATGTGCTAAAATTAGGTATACATCATGATTTAACTACGATATTATTGATTTTGGCATGCATATTTGTCATGTAGTTATAGGGTTGTGTTTCTTTCCTTATGCTAAATTAGTACTTGATGTGTCTATTTGATGTGTAGAACGGAATTGAAGTTAAATTGATAAAACCACGTTTAGGTAATTTTTGTGGAAGAATTTATGCCTTTACTGTTATTCTTGAAAAACATGTTTATTTCTTCTCTTATTGTGAAAAGGTTGAATTTGATATTACTTGAGCTATTTTTGCTTTACCGTTATTGTTGTTATTGGCTATTGGAAATGAATATCGGATCTTGCCAAGCTCGTCATTGCTTTTAGCTTGAGGTTAGTCTTGTTACTTGTTGAGTACATGGGGTCGGTTGTACTCATACTACACTCTGCACTTTATGTGCAGATCCAGGTGCTGTTGAGAGGGGAGATTGCTACAGAGTGGCATCGATATCCATTTTGGAGATTTTGAGGTAGCTGATGTGTCACGCCCCGACCTCGAGGAGAGCGCTCGACGCTCAACTGAGATATCCCGGTCAAGCAAGCCTACTTGATTCCTTCTACCCAATCCTACCCAATAACAATAAAAGAACCAATAACAAGAGATAGACATGATAAGAGTCAAGTGCTTCACATTCTTTTCCATTATGCAAAGGATATTCGTTTATAATTTTCAAAATATCACAAATTCATATTTATGAGAGAAAACATGTTTTCCAAAATACCAACACTTCTAGTTCATTTATCAACATTGAACACCACCAACTACATGCCTACGGAGCCTCTAGGTACAACATAAGAGTAGTATGGAAGTGTCGGAAACAAGGCCCCGACTATACCTCAAAATATTAAGTACAACGTCAAGTGACATAAGGCCCGGGACATAGTAAGGCTCACCAAAACCTACTGAACAGAGAGTAACTGCTAACAAAGACCAAAGTTACCTGCGGACGAATCACCTGCCTCCATTGATGATGCAGCGCCCCCGGCAAAAGGGACGTTAGTACATATGGAATAGTACTAGTTTGTGAAGCTAAATGTCCTCTTTCAAAATAGAATGCCAATATAAGAAGGGAATAATCATGAAACCAACAAGTAACGATTGATGATACCCAAATGCCAAGTTAAAACATAATAATTTTCAAAACACGAAAGTAATATTCTTTTTGGTTGGGAGATCATTAGCACCGATATACCACCGTATTTTTAGCACGGAGTCCGATCTCGGTCGATCGGCTAAGCCATCTCTCCACGAATAATGTGGATTGTGATGGTAGGCTATAATCTTGTGTTTTAGTCGCTTTACTGCACTTTAATTGAGTTTGAGCTTTAATCGCTAGTATTTTGCACTAATTGTGTCTTTTATGCCTTGTAGGAGGATTCCGAGCTATGTAGATGTTACGGAATGAATTCGAGCTATTTGGAGCTTTGAGGTCTCAGTAAAATCCCAATGGATTAATCCGGGATCGTATTTCAAGAACCACATATGGATATCAAAAAGTCAAAAAACATCCGTACTCTGAGAAAATATCACCACCGCAGTGCGTGGGGAGGCGCATGGCGCGCCGCGCCTGTACATAATTCATGATGCCTGTCAAAACTAGCTCTCTGGATTTTCCCACTAGCGCCCCACATGGCGCGTCGCCCCATGCAGCATGCCTGTGCAAATTTTACAGAGTAGTTGTCCTATTTCGCGTATGAAAAGGTGTTTCCGTTTGGCCCCGACCCTACTTGGTATAAATATATGTAAAAATATTATTTCCGGGACTTTTGACACATCTAAGACCTAAGGAGGCTAAGGAGGAGTTGGAGAAGCAAAAGCACAAGGAATTTATCATTCAATCCTCACTCAAGACAAGAGTTTGGATCATTTTATGTTTTCCTTTACTTTAAACTTATTTGTGATAAATTACTCCATATCTATGGAGTAGTTCCCTTTAGGGTTTGATGGATTGAGTGTATTGATATTTGTTTGTGGCTTATAACTCTAGTTTCATGTATTGAATCATTTTTTGATTATTTATTTGTTGCATCTATATTCACATGTTCATGTAATCGAGAGAGGCATAAGTTGTGATATCATTGCATTATCTTGTGGGTTGAGTTCATTAATTCTTCTTAGTAATCGAAATAGACTAGTTGAATTGTTGATTAAACCTAGTTAGGAGGATAATCGAAAGAAGTTATCCTAAATACCAATCCACTACGAATTCTTGCATATCTTCACCGAGCTTAACTTAGTTTATCTTGTGAAGTTGAGACTTAATTGAGAGAGGAATTTCTACTAAACGTTTGAACTAATAATTAAGTGAATTCAAGAGACTCACTTGAACATTATAAGTGAATTAATTAGTGTTAAATCCCAGACATTTATCTTGCACCTATCCAATCAATCCCTATTTTCTCCTAATTGACATTTTCCTTCCTTACTTTTGTTTCGATTGTTATTTGTCAATTAGCTTTAGATTCTTAGTTAATTTTAGTTTTTAATCACATAATTCTAAACTGTTGATTATCTTGGATAGCAATCTAGCTACAAACTACGATAATACTTTCGATTATCCTCTTCCACTGATAACCTTAATTGCTTATTCCTTGTTTCGATAGTCACTAGTCAATAGCTATAGATTTTAGATTCTTAGTTAAATTTTATTATTAATCATATAAATCTCAATTGTTGATCCTCTTGGATAGCAATCAAGCTAGAAAATATGAGAATACTATTTAAATCCAATCCCTATGGACACGATATTATACTATACTATATTTGACTAGCGAGCACACTTTAAGTATGTGTTTTGCGCTCGTCAAATTTTGGCGTCGTTGCCGGGGATTGGCAATCAATAGTGTTTTAAATAGTTTGTAGTGCTAATTCAGGAATATTGCCTTTTGTTTTATTTTACTTTTCTCTTTTTACGCTTGGTGTTCTTTGACTGTACGTAGGCGACATGTTAGATTGGTACATGACTCGATCTTCTGGGAAGGAAGTGCTACCATACGAACCAAAAATCGAGAAACAACTGCGGCAGCTGAGGAAGGAACAAAATTTCCCCGAGAATATTGAGAAGGTTGGGCAATCCTCAACCAAAGAAAATATGGCTGGAGATGATGATAATGTGGATTTGGCTGCAAGAGAGGCAACCCAACAATGAGAAAAAGTTGCACGAGATGCTGAGGAAGCAGCTCTACGAAATGCACAACTTGTCTATGAAGAGGAGAGGGCTCGGAGAATTGCTCAGAATCAACCCTTGGGTGCAGACCAGTTTCGAAATATACCTCCCGGGGCTGGGAGACCACTAGGTGATTATGCTAGACCAATCTACAACCAAGGATTATCAAGTATTAGACTACCTCCAGTTGCAACTAACAATTTCGAGTTAATGCAAGGGTCACTTCAAACCCTTCAAAATTGCTGTGTCTTCAGAGGGAAGATGAATGAAGATCCAAACACCCATTTCATGGACTTCAAGGAGATTATGAACACCTTTCAATACAATGGTGTGTCACAGGATGCAGTTTACTTAAGGTCATTCCCCTTCACACTCAAAGGTGATGCAAAGCAGTGGCTTAGAAGCTTGCCCCAAGGATCAATTAGAACATGGGAGGAGATGACCAGAAAATTTCTTGATAAATATTTTTTCTCAGTTAAGACGGGCAAGTTTAGAAGAGAAATCCATAACTTTTGCCACAAAGATACTGAAGCTGTGTTTGAAGCTTGGGATAGGTTTAAGGAATTAGTTCGAAAGTGTCAACATAACAGAATTGAACTCTGAATGCAACTCTAGGATTTTTGGGATGGATTGACACCAACTTCATGTAGAACATTGAACAATGCAGCTGGAGGCTCGTTGATGAAGAACACACCAGAGGAGATAGTCACTATTCTTGATGAGTTATCTGAAGATGCAAATCAGTGGCCCTCTGAGAGTGTTGAAAGAAGAAGATCGACAGGTGTTCACCAGGTTGATGCTAACACATCTGTACAGGTACATCTTGATTCTATGGCAAAGGAAATACGGAAGTTGACCTTAGCCACAATACAAAGTGAGCCTCATGTAGCTTTTGATATATGTGGAAGAGGACACCCTACTCATGAGTGGCATGCCTCAACTGAGGAAGTGAATGCTGTGGGGAATTACAACTTTAATGCAATAGGTCAGAGACACCCCAGTTTTTTATGGAGTTCATCTTGGGGTACTGCAAATGCATGGCAGTAAAACAACCCCAGATCTCAAGGACAAGGAGCTCCAGTCTTCCAAAATCAACAGAGGCAACAGTTTCAGCTTCAACAGTCCAATCAGCTTGGTCTAGAAGATCTAATGAAAGCCTTCATTTTCAAGACAGATGAGAGGTTGGACGCTCATGGAGCAGCCATCAAAGAACTGGGCACTGGTTTTCGAAACTTGGAGAGACAAGTGGGGTAAATTGCAACAATATTATCTGAGAGAATCCCAGGTACTTTGCCAGCTGATACTGAAAGAAACCGCAAAGAAACAGTGAATGTTGTGACCTTGAGAAGCGGGCAAGTGTTGAGATATCCCACTCCAATCCAAAAAGTTGTGATACCTGAAAAAGAAAGTGAAGAGCAGCTGGAAAATGAAGTTAATAAGAAGAACAAAGGCAAGAAGAGAACTGAGAAAAAGAAGAAGGAGAAAACTTCAAGAAGGGAGGAATATAATGAAGAGAGCAAGCACATGCCTGCTTTACCTTTTCCCCAAAAGTTGTATAAAGAAAAGCTGGAAAAGTAGTTTGAGAAATTTCTGGATATGCTGAAACAAGTTAATGTAAATTTGCCATTCACATAAGTGCTTTCCCAAATGCCAGCTTATGCCAAATTCTTGAAGGAGATCCTTACAAAGAAGAGGAAGATAGAAGAGATCTCAGTAGTCAAGCTCACAGAGCATTGTAGTGCAATCTTGCAAAACAAAACTCTCAGAAAAGTACGGACATCCAGGGAGTTTTACTATACCTTGTTCTTTAAGCACTATTAATTTTGATAAGTCTTTATGTGATTCTGGTGCATCAATTAATCTAATGCCTTTGTCTATTTACAGGAAGCTGGAGAATGAGATTGGAGAGATAATGTCTGCACCAATAACTTTGCAACTGGCAGACCAAATGACTCTGATACACGAGGAGATAGTGGAAGATGTCTTAATTCGGGTAGATAAGTTCGTATTTCCTGTAGATTTTATAGTGGTGAATATGGAGGAGAATAAGGAGGCCTCTCTCATCTTTGGAAGACCACTTTTAGCAACGGGTAGAGAAATATTAGATATACACGAGAGAAGACTCATGCTTAGAGTAGGTGAGGAGACGATGACTTTCGAGATGAATGTAGAAACAGGGGCAAAAAGGAGAAGCCAACTGAAAGTGTTGAGTGGAAAGTGAAGAGTTCGAAAGAGATTGAAAAAGATAAGTGTGGGGTGTACCCCAAGAAGGCTGAGAAGAAGCTGTCTGCGTGGATGTGTGCACTAGTTCGGGCGAGAGGAATGGAGCCCGACTTTGATTCAAACCCCGACTATATGTTTAGGGAAGTTTCCTTTACCTTATGCTTTTTAATTGTGTGTGATGGGGACATGCCACAACTTAAAGTATGGGGTGGGGGATATTTGTATGTATGCATATATGTATATTAGTCTTAGTTTTTGTCTATTAGTTTTAGTAGTTTGATTGAACAAGAATTGAAAAAACCATAAAATTTTTTTAAAAAAGTAAAACATTTGGATTTTCCCGATGATGGATATCATTCGACAGGTTTATTGAGATATTAATTCAAAAGGAAAATAAGAAAAAAGATTTTCTTTTGTAGGTAGTGTACTAATCCCCCCTTGGTTTTTCTTTGTACTGCAGTTCTTTTCCAAGGGTTTTATTTGAACTGGGTGTAGTTAGTTTTTAATTTTTTTAGGAGTAGGAGACCTTGTGCTATGAATTAAATTGAAAGAAATATCTCTTAACTTTATTATGCCTTGAGAATAGTGAGTGCTTTGGTTGTGACGCTTAGGCTCAGTTTTTGACTCTTGTATAAGTACCTTAAACTGTATGATTTTAACTTTGCTTAACTGCTTTTACTAGAGTGTCTTGATGAGTCCGATCCTGAGTGAGTTATGTGCCATGTGTGTGTGAGGTTTTGTGTTATTCTGTGCATTGCATTTGATGTCTAGAACTTGCCCCATGTGTTTGCAAAGCGAAATGGTAGTTCTGTTCAGTCGTGGAAGTGATGTAGGCATTTGTTTGTTAAGCCAGTTATAAACTATTACCCACCTAATTGTTATGTATCTTAGTTAACCCTATTGAGCCTGTGAGCCTGTTTCTTTGTCAACCACATTACAAGCCTTACCCATTTGTTTGAATTGACCATCTATTTGAACCTTGTACCTCTCGTGCGCACTTAAATTTGTTATGAACTTTGTAAAAGTTGAAGTGTGGGGTGGTTGGTTTGGCTATTGAGTGAAACTAATGAAATAAGGAGTAATTGTTTTGAAAAATTAAGAGCCACTTGAATTGAATAAGAAAATGAAAAGAGAAAAATTGTTGTATTGTTATGCAATTGTTCTTTGATAGTGGTGAATCTTTATGTTATTGTGCTTAAAGAAGTAGGGAGTTAATGTATATTGATGCGAAGGTTGAGTTTTGGTTTGACATAAGTGTGGGGTTTTGAATAATGAATTGCTAATGTATATGTATTAAAGTGCTTAGGGAGGTGTAGTCACTCTTATATCTAAATGTATCCTACTTGTCCCGCAACCTACATCACATCCAATTAAAGTCCTACTTGATCCTTGATTGAATGAGCTCAATTAGTAGAGTAGTACACTATGGGCAAGCCTATGGTTCATCTTTTGTGGCATATGAATGTTATTTCTGAGAGTGAGTGAAATCTTTCTATTTTGATTTCGTAATTGTTCTTAATATCTATTATGTGTGGAACTACTCTCTATTGTTGTGTGAGAGCACTTGATTCACGAAGGAAAGGTAATACTTGACCTCTATGTTAGAGTAAGTGAGCAGGTTATAAATAATGTGTGGTGCTTTTGAGTAAAATCTTGAGGTGAAGATGTTACACTACTGTGCTTAGTCTATTTTAAATATTCTTGGTGTAATGAGTTAGGAGAGTTGTTTAAAAAGTTCGTGTGTCTATATGAAGTGTAGTTTGATTGCTTGAGGACGAGCAATTGTTTAAGTATGGGGTATCGATGGTAGGCTATAATCTCGTGTTTTAGTCGCTTATTGCACTCTAATTTACTGCACTTTAATTGAGTTTGAGGTTTAATCGCTAGTGTTTTGCACTAATTGTGTGTTTTATGCCTTGTAGGAGGATTCCGAGCTATGTAGATGTTACTGAATGAATTCGAGCTATATGGAGCTTTGAAGTCTGAGTAAAAGCCCAAGGGATTAAGCTGGGATCGTGTTCAGGAGTCGAGAACCACATCTGGATATCAAAAAGTCAAGAAACATCCGTACTCTGAGAAAACATCACAACTGCAGCACGCCGCACCTGTACAAAATCCATACTGCCTGTCAGAACTAGCTCTCTAAATTTCTCCACTAGCGCCCCGCATGGCGCGTCGCCCCATGCGGCGCGCCTGTGTAAATTTTACAGAGTAGTTGTCCTATTTCGCATAGGAAAAGGTGTTTTCGTTTGGACCCGACTTACTTGGTATAAATGCATGTAAAAATGTTATTTTCGGGACCTTTGACACGTCTAAGAATTAAGGAGGCTAAGGAGGAGTTGGAGAAGCAAAAGCACAAGGCATTCATCATTCAATCCTCACTCAAAACAAGAGTTTGGAGCGTTTTATGTTTTTCTTTACTTTAAACTCATTTGTGATGAATTACTCCATATCTATGGGGTAGTTCCTTTTAGGGTTTGATGGATTGGGTGTATTGATATTTGTTTGTGAATTATCACTCAAGTTTCATGTATTGAATCGTGTTTGGATGATTTATTTGTTGCATCTATATTCACATGTTTACGTAATCGAGAGAGGCATAACTTGTGATATCTTTGCATTATCTTATATGTTGAGTTCATTAATTCTTCTTAGTAATCGAAAGAGGCTAGTTGAATTGTTGATTAAACCTAATTCGGAGGACAATTGAAAGAGGTTCTCCTAAATACCAATCCACTACGAATTCTTGCATATCTTCACCGAGCTTAACTTAGTTCATCTTGTGAGGTTGAGACTTAATCGAGAGAGGAGTTTCTACTAAACGTTTGAACTAATAATTGAGTGAATTCGAGAGACTCACTTGAACATTAGAAGTGAATTAATTAGAGTTAAATCCCAGACATTTATCTTGCACCTATCCAATCAATCCTTATTCCCTCCCATTGATATCTTCCTTGCGTTCTTTTGTTTCGATTGTCACTGATCAATTAGCTTTAGATTCTTAGTTAATTTTAGTTTTTAACTCCAATCCCTGTGGATACGATATTATATTATACTATATTCGACTAGCGAGCATATTTAAGCGAGTGTTTTGCGTTCGTCAGATTGACAAATGATGCGAAAGAATGAAAGGTGTTACCAAGAGTAGGAACCATCATCCGTGCAACATGGCATCCGAGCACCACCCGAACGGCTAGGCCGTCTCCCCAAATACGCCATATGAGTCGACATCAAATCCAGGGCTACCAACAATCCCATCCCTATCAAGGGGAATAATCTCAACACATAAATCTCAACATATAAATCTCATCCCAAATAAGGGTAATAATCACAATCAACTCCTACACTGACACGTGTAGTTTTTGGTGCGGGCCTTACGACCCACCCTTCCTCGGTTCGCTAATGATACTCCCAAAAACATTTTGTTTGCACACAAGGGAAACAAAAGTACAAATATATTAACCTCATAACCTTTTACATTATATTAAGCTTCATTAGTACTTTCAACCATTCACAACATCATTATTTCCTTGGCTCTATTGGCCATGCATATGATTCTTCATTCATGGCACGTTGACCGTATTTCATATTGCACACTTTCATTTATTTACTTTTAAGGATCGTCATCATAATATCAACATATAGAATATTTTGGAAATCACAACTTTAGGTTCATTAGTAATGAAGGTTTTAAACACAATAGATTCCTTTCCAAAGAATGGAGCAAAATGACTGGCAATTGAAGCACAAGTTAAAATCATAAACGAGTGATACACCACTTATTATTGAAATATTTTTTCTCAAAAAGGGTAATACACAATTTCAACTCATTAGTATGTAAGAACTCAAATTACATTGGAAATATTTATAAAGGAGAGCATGGTGATTTACGGTTGAAACATGAATTCAACTCAAATGCACTAGTTACAACAACTATGGCCACATTTTATGTCACTCTCAGTTCTTTCACTTCCAAACATTATCATAGGTTGTCAACAATTAAGGGCAATTGGAATCAATACCTCAAACATGTATATGGGCAATATGAGTCTTAAGCACAATGGGTTTTCTTTACAAGTTAAGCATAATAGACTTTCATTTGAAACACTAGTTGAAGTGATAATGTTTTAATACATCACCCTTACTTGAACTCATTTTCGAAAGAGATCATGATAAGATAGGAGCAATTGGAGCACGCCTTGAGTACATATATATTTCAACATAACACTTGTGTCGAATAATCAAATTTATTAGGAACAAACAGTAACAAGGGATTTAGGAACTTGGGTCAACCATACTTGAAACTTACGGGATCATCATGGAATTCGACTCTAGAGACAAATTTAGCCAACAAATCTTGATTGAGCTTTCTTTAAGTTACTACAATGTCCCAACACCTCTAACAATATCAATCTATATGAAGATAGCAAAACTCGGATAGTAATTAGAAGGATTCTCATAGTATAACTCTCTTAGGAATTTTGTCAAACACCTATTATGCAAAACTCGACTACAAGGCTCTTCAATGGTAATCCCTTCCTCCCTCAACCAATTTCAACAAGAAAATACCAAAAATAGTTCAACAACCCCATATACTACCACCTAATGTCACATGCATCACCTATCTCAACCTCCAAAATCTACTTAGACACTTAACAATCTTGCATGGATGATATAGGACAAGAACTTACCCGGATAGATGGTGGTCTAGTGAGTGGCTTCCATGATTCTTGAAGATTGGTGCAAGAATGGGTGATTAGAATGCTAGGTCTTCCCCTTCTCTCTCTAAAATGCTCTTACTTCTCTCTAAAAGCATCAAACATTCGCATCATAATGAGCCCCAAAGGCTATTTATTAAAATGTGGTCGGGTTATAAAAATAGGAAAATGGACCCTCTGAACTCAAGTCTGCGGTCGCACAATGGACCATAAAACAGATATGCGGCACACAAAATGGACCGCAACAGTGTTGCCAAAAGCTTGATTGGTTTGGACAGGTCTGCGGTTAGGTCTTAGGTCCGCAGACCACTTATGTGGCCGCGAAATAGATCGTAGAATCACCCTTCAAAATTCTTCATGCTAAATATGCGATGGAAGTGCGGACCCCGAAACAGGTATGCGATCGCATAATGGACTACAGAACAACCTTCAAAATTCAATAAATTTTCTACTCAACTCCCGATGGGTATGCGGTCCGCAGAACGAATCTGCGGTCGTGAATATGACCGCATAATAGGCTATTCAGGAAAACTTTTACACCAATATCTCGATGCATTCTTCAATCCAAAAAGTCCGTACCGCGGTGAGCAAACTCGCCGTGA
>AWOL01S0094901.1:0-16225 GCA_000715115.1 Nicotiana otophora | reverse complement strand
GTTTTATTAAAAGAAACCTAAAAATTGTTTCGGCACGGTTTTGTTGGTTTTTAAATATCTATTTTACACCCCTAATCATTACTAACCGAGAGAAATAGCAGTATTAGACTCATTCTTTAATGGCAGAGTCATTGGTGGACTAAAATTCAAACGAGGGTTATAATTGATCCATTTCGAATAACACAAGGGCATTATTAGACCCATTCTATAACGGCAAGGTCATTTTTGGACTCAAGTTTAAACGGAGGTTATAATTGATCTATTTCGAATATCACAAGGTCATTTTTGGGCCTTAAATGAATGATGTCTCATTACACGACAGAATTATGACAAGATAAAAGTTAATTAATCCTTATCCTAAGGACTAATTAGTATTCCAGTTTAGATTATACATTTCCAGAATTAATTTGTGGGTGAAAATGTTTGTTAGCTAGTATCAGTAAGTGATTTGAGAATCGTCCACATTGTTTTGGAACGTAAAAAGATGGAAGTACTTGACATTTACTTCATAACATGCCCTTCTTCTTTCTTTTACAGTAGGATTATGGAACCTAATATATATGACTCGGTAGACACTTAAACATTATTGAATTGAGACTATAATATTTGAGTTAATTCCTAAATACAAGAATTGATCTGAATCACAACTAACTATTTTAATCCAATAAATAAAATTACTTAAGAGCCCACTTTTGATTGGATTAAAACGTCGATTTGAGTTTCACGTAATAAATTCATACTCTATTATTTTCAACATCCATCATTCTATAGCAAAAGTATACACCCTATTTATTATAAACCAAAATTATTTAAAAATATTGTGAGTACCTCATTTTTATCACACTCGAGTTTTCTATATTTTTGTATTTAATATTTTTTAGGTTTAATTTTGATATTTTAACAATTATGTTATTTTTATTAGTAGGCTTTATTAGAGAATAATAATATTTTTAACAAAGTCTATTACATAGAGGAACGAATGATTTATTTTAATCACGGACCAAATCTAATAAAATTACTTCCTACCTTCCCTACATTATTTCTTTGTCTCATCACTTACCTACTACGCTATTCACTTATCACATCACATCCCTCTTTCACTATTTTCTTGTCCCATCACCATCTTCCTACACTTCTTCTCTCTTCTTTTTTATTACATGTACACCCAAAAACCCCATTAAGAGCCCGTTTGGATTGGCTTAAAAAAGTGACTTTTAAGCACAAGTGCTTAAAAGTACATTTTTAGTGCTGGAGCTTGTTTTCTAAATAAGTTGTTATGCGTTTGGATAAAAGTGTTGAAGTTGAAAAAACGTTATTGAAGTGTTTGGTAAACAAGTGCAAATAAGTACTTTTTCTATTAAAAAGACCGAAATATCCTTAAAGCTGTTAACACTGAAAATAAACTTATTACTACAACATCCTTAATGTAAAATTAACTCAAATACGGACTAATTTATGTCTTAATTAACTCTAAATTAAATTAATTAGATAAGATTATTTTTAATAAATATAATCTGAATGCTAATAGAATTGTAACATGCTTTTGCTCTGAATATTCAACTACTAAATAAAATTACTTGTTTCTAGAGTGAAATGAAAAAAATATAATAGAAGTATAAATTAATGCCAATAAAACTAATACCTCAGTCTTTGTATTGTTTCTTTTCTCCTCTGCTAGTTCTCACATTTGTCTAATGTCAGGTAATTAAGGGTCTTATTAATTACTTATCACAGAAAAAATAAAGCTACTTATTTATTATAATAATGTGAAGAAAGATACCTGCAACGTCAAAATGGAAGATGGAAAAAAAATGACGTTATGACTTTACTAAGGGTATTTTGTAATTTATATAAAAAAAGGAGGGATAATAAGGTCAATTACTTGGTCAAACATAAAAAACTTTTAAGCCAACAAACAATAAGATGTTATCCCCAACCTATGGCTTTTGGCTTAATTCGGCTTAAAAGTACTTAGCTTAAAAGCTCTTTTAAGGTTTGCCAAGCACTCAAACAAGGTAAAATGTGCTTTTAAGCTGGTTTGACTAATAAGCTAATCTAAACACCCTCTAAAAAGGCCAGCCAGAAAACACCTTCTTCCTCCTCTAAAACACCATTGTTTTCAGCCCCAAAAACGCAGCCAAACCCAGCTGCGAAACAGTTCCAAAATGACCTCCAAGACAGCCTTAAACTACCCTTAAATTCCAGCACCAAACCTAGTTGAAGACAACCCCCAAAATGCCACCCAAACACCATGTAGAGCATCATCTTTAGCCACCTCTTTGACGCCAAAAAACTAGTCAAAATCCAGCAGCCTTTTAGCTACAAAAATCAACTAAAACTACCCCCAAAATATAGAAAACAATAGCCACGAATCTCACCCTGAACTCCAGTAAAAAGCAGCCCGAAATTACAGTAAAAATTGCCCAAAAAATGCAGCAAAATAATTGCAAAACCTACCTTCATTAACGCCAATTTTCAGCTCCAAAGCTGCTGCAAAAACGCAACGATTCTCCCTTCACAAACCAGCTTGCAAACACCACAAAACAGCCACCTATATTCCCTAAAAATCAGCAACGAAAAAACCCAATAAAAATACTTTAAACCAGTCCCTTTTTATACTCCAAACAATGGAGTCAATAGTCGAGATTAGGGATTCTGTTAGAGCTTCGTTCGCTAGCTTTGTTGTTCTTCTTCGCTTATGCTTGTTCGAGGTTCGTCTGAGTTATTGTATCTGTTCTTTGAGACTCATTTAATTGAAAATTTTACGTTAAAGGTTTATTCTTTCCTTTGTTCTTTTTATCTTATTTCATGTGAGTCCGTGTGATTATTTATTTGCATTTCATGTTTTAAAATAATATTTTTGTGAATGGTTTGCAAATTTATTTTTATGTCTGTTTGAGTTAGGTTGAATAAGAAGGCAGTTATTAATTTTGATTATATTTATTTCCCTTTAAATTTTATAAATAATAATGTGAATTAGTCCTTAAATACTATATACTTAATCATGTTTCTTGAAATATGGTATTCAAACTTGATTTAAAATTATGAAGATTTGGACCCTAATAAGTTTGAGTTTCAATTGTTGGGTTGTGGGGTGTTGGTATATAATGACTTATTTATTCAAATATCTAAAATAATACACTTTTTTCACAAGTAATTTCATAAAATCACGGCCTCACAACAATCCCAAATGTAGCAAAGAAATAACTCACAAATCGCTAGTGTGCTTTAGCTGCATACTAATCAAACTATCGTGATTATATATACGTTCACGTGACATAATTATAATTCCAAAATAAATCAAGGTACGCGTTTACGCGACTTTGGCCAAACAATCTTAATAAATAATAAAGTGTTATTAATCTGTACGTACACGTGATATGATTTTACAACACTAAATAAAACGGATTACATACACGTGGTTCGTTTCAAGATAATTTTCATAAATCTAATCAAGCAATAAAATAGAACATAGGTAAAACATGAGAATCAATAAATAATAATTTGTACAAAATTAATTCAAGTCAAGTTGTAGTCAATAAAGCGATCGTACTAAAATCACGGGACTCGGGGAATGCCTTACACCTTCTCCTCAGTCAACAGAATTCCTTACTCGAACTTTGTTTTCACAGACTAATAATAATAGAGTCAAACCTTCCTTTGATTATGGATTCAAATAAAAGGTGACTTGAAACACCTAAAAATCAATTTCAAGTGGCGACTCTGTAAATAAAATAATCCCTACTCAAGTTTACCACTTTAATTGGAAAAACTCTTTAACCTACAATCTACAATCCATAATATATATCTTGTAAGATAAAAAAAGGGTATGACAGCTCTGGCTACTCTGCTGGGGAATTCAAGAATTCGAGCTTGTACATTGACTTTATTTGGCTTTATTAATTTTTGTATATGCTGTGATTTATTTGGGCATAATGTGCTACTTGTCCACTTTTTACTGCTTTGATATTGTTGAACTGTGCATATAAACTATCTTCTCATGCACCCCCTATGAGTCTTCTGAATATAACCCCGAAAATCGCGGATACGCGCCTTATTCTTTTTTGAGATAAAGCCGATGGGCCTAGGCTCCCGGTTAAGGATTATTAGTCATTCATGTTTAAGAACGGGCAACATAGTGGGTCGCCACCAAAAGCGGCGACCAACCATGTCAACTTTTGATTGCCACAAATACTATTCTTTTTGAGCTAAATTACCTTATTTTATTTTAATTCAAGACATATCTATTTGCTTTAGATTTTCATTACATCAAAAATCAAACTCAATGAATATTTATTTTTGAGTTCCTTGAAATCATAGATCACATATGTATTATCTATAAATCACTTATATATATATATTATTTGTGACTACCTCCTGGTTGACTGCTTATTAGTTATTACGATGATTATTTTTTATAAAGGTGGAGATGCTGGTGAAATCATAGATTGTCTATGGTGTTACCTACAGATCACTCATGTATTATTTATGATCGCTTAAGTAATCTCCAGTTTATTTATTATTAGTTATTAGCAAAATTATTTTCTTATAAAGATATTGGTGAAATCATAGATCACCTATGTGTTATCTAGAAGTCGCCTATGTAGTACTTATGGTTGCCTAAATTATCTCCAGTTGATCGTATATTAGTTATTACCAAGATTGATTTTATAAAGTGGGATATCCTGGTGAAATCATAGATTGCCTATAGTGTTGCCTAAAAATCGCCTATATAATATTTATAATCACCTAATTGATCTCCGGTTGATTGATTATTAGTTATTATAAGAATCATATTTTTATAAAGTGGGAGATATTGATGAAATCATTAATCGTCTATGTGTTATCTAAAAATCACGCATGTATTATTTACTATCGCCTCAGTGATCTCCGGTTGATCGCTTGTTACTTTTTCAATGAACGCTTTTATAAAATAGGAGACCTTGGTAAAATTATAGATCGCCTATGTGTTATCTTTAAATTGTTCTGTGAACTATTTATGATCGCCTAAATGTTCTTCAATTGATCACTTATTAGTTATTATAGGATTTTTGTGAAGTGTGAGATCCTCATGAAATCATAGATCGCTCATGCATCATTTATGATCGCCTAAATGATATCCGGTTGATCGCTTATTAGTTATTACGAAGATTATTTTTATAAAGCGAGAGATACTGATAAAATCATAGATCGCCTATGTGATATCTAGAAATCATCCATATATTATTTATGATTGACTAAGCGATCTCCGATTGAGTTATTACGAGGATAATTGTTTATAAAGTGCGAGATATAATTAGTGAAATCATAGATCGTCTATGTTTTATCTAAAAATCGCCCGTTTATTATTTATGTTTGCCTAGATGATCTCCTTTTGATCGCTTATTTTCAGGATTAGATCTCGGTGAACTAATAGATTACCTATGTGTTATCTAGAAATAGCCCATATATTATTTATGATCGCCTATATAATCTTCGGTTGGTCTCTTGTTAGTTATTACCATAATCATTTTTTTATAAAGTGGGAGATCCTAATGAAATCATATATCGTTTATGTGTTATTTCGAAATGGCTCATGTATTATTGATGATGGCCTAAGTCATCTCCGGTTGATTACTTATTAGTTATTACTAGGATTTTTTTTTTATAAAATGGGAGATTCTGATGAAATCATAGATCACATATATATTACCAATAAATCGTCCACGTATATAGTCACCTAAGTGATATGTGGTTGAATACTTATTAGTTATTATAAGAATTATTTTTTTTTAAGTGGATCGCATATGTGTTACCTAGAAATCGCCTATATATTATTTATGATCGCCTAAGTGATATTTGGTTAAAAGCTTATTAGTTATTATCAGGATTATTTTTTATTAAGTGAGAGATCTTGGTGAGATCATAATCAAAATTAAGTGGCGACTAGAGTTGCTAAAAACACAAAAAATTATGCGTANCTTTTCCATATATATATATATATATATATATATATATATATATATATTATTTGTGACTACCTCCTGATTGACTGCTTATTAGTTATTACGATGATTATTTTTTATAAAGGTGGAGATGCTGGTGAAATCATAGATTGTCTATGGTGTTACCTACAGATCACTCATGTATTATTTATGATCGCTTAAGTAATCTCCAGTTTATTTATTATTAGTTATTAGCAAAATTATTTTCTTATAAAGATATTGGTGAAATCATAGATCACCTATGTGTTATCTAGAAGTCGCCTATGTAGTACTTATGGTTGCCTAAATTATCTCCAGTTGATCGTATATTAGTTATTACCAAGATTGATTTTATAAAGTGGGATATCCTGGTGAAATCATAGATTGCCTATAGTGTTGCCTAAAAATCGCCTATATAATATTTATAATCACCTAATTGATCTCCGGTTGATTGATTATTAGTTATTATAAGAATCATATTTTTATAAAGTGGGAGATATTGATGAAATCATTAATCGTCTATGTGTTATCTAAAAATCACGCATGTATTATTTACTATCGCCTCAGTGATCTCCGGTTGATCGCTTGTTACTTTTTCAATGAACGCTTTTATAAAATAGGAGACCTTGGTAAAATTATAGATCGCCTATGTGTTATCTTTAAATTGTTCTGTGAACTATTTATGATCGCCTAAATGTTCTTCAATTGATCACTTATTAGTTATTATAGGATTTTTGTGAAGTGTGAGATCCTCATGAAATCATAGATCGCTCATGCATCATTTATGATCGCCTAAATGATATCCGGTTGATCGCTTATTAGTTATTACGAAGATTATTTTTATAAAGCGAGAGATACTGATAAAATCATAGATCGCCTATGTGATATCTAGAAATCATCCATATATTATTTATGATTGACTAAGCGATCTCCGATTGAGTTATTACGAGGATAATTGTTTATAAAGTGCGAGATATAATTAGTGAAATCATAGATCGTCTATGTTTTATCTAAAAATCGCCCGTTTATTATTTATGTTTGCCTAGATGATCTCCTTTTGATCGCTTATTTTCAGGATTAGATCTCGGTGAACTAATAGATTACCTATGTGTTATCTAGAAATAGCCCATATATTATTTATGATCGCCTATATAATCTTCGGTTGGTCTCTTGTTAGTTATTACCATAATCATTTTTTTATAAAGTGGGAGATCCTAATGAAATCATATATCGTTTATGTGTTATTTCGAAATGGCTCATGTATTATTGATGATGGCCTAAGTCATCTCCGGTTGATTACTTATTAGTTATTACTAGGATTTTTTTTTTATAAAATGGGAGATTCTGATGAAATCATAGATCACATATATATTACCAATAAATCGTCCACGTATATAGTCACCTAAGTGATATGTGGTTGAATACTTATTAGTTATTATAAGAAATATTTTTTTTTAAGTGGATCGCATATGTGTTACCTAGAAATCGCCTATATATTATTTATGATCGCCTAAGTGATATTTGGTTAAAAGCTTATTAGTTATTATCAGGATTATTTTTTATTAAGTGAGAGATCTTGGTGAGATCATAATCAAAATTAAGTGGCGACTAGAGTTGCTAAAAACACAAAAAATTATGCGTAAAAAAAAATATTTTTGATAGATCGCCAAAAATTAATTACATTAATAGCGACCTATTCGACTTTTGTGGCGACTATAGTTGCTATAAAATGGCAGGACTAATGTGACTAAAGTCGGCATAAAATTAAGGCTATTATGGTGAAAAGAGTTGCATTTTAAAAAAGGACATTCTTTTTGTGGAATGTCGCCGAGAGTCATAAAAGGTCGCCAACCGGAATGGGCGACCAACCATGTGGACTTTTGGTGCTCCTGTTTACTTTTAGTGGCGAATACAGTCGTCGCCAAAACACTTTATCCTTTTAAAAATCAAGTCCCTTGGCCGCAATTACCTTAACATTATGCCGACTTTAATTGCCATAAATACTATTCTTTTTTAGATAAATTACCTTATTTTATTTTAGTACAAGTCATATTTTATTTGCTTTAGATTTTCATTACATTAAAAATCAAATTCAATGAAAATTTATTTTTGAGTTCCTCGAAAAGATTAATCTTGCGCGCCTATCTATTTAATATAAGATGTTTGTTTAATGTTGTTTTGCTCCTAAAAGTGTATAGTAGATTGTCCTTTCCGGATCTGTGAATGAATCAATAATTTGAAGAAAACTAAACTAACGAAGCTTTCGTTTTGTGAGCATGTATGCCATTTTGTGATGAACTTTGATGCATTGTTAGTTGATTTGAAGTATTGGGTGTGATTCAAAAAATTGAAGAACTTGCTCGACGTTTGCTTTCAAGTTAGTGTTAGCTTCCTCTTCAAAATAAACTATTGAACTAATATCGGTCATTCTAAAAATAATTGATAATGTTAATGGATATAGATGATATAAATGAGTGAGAAATAATGGGCAAAGGTTTGGATGCGTCGATATTCGGCCGAAATTCAATTGCATCATTATGGGTAGGCCTAAGGCTAAATACAAATCATAGTCGTCGAATTGATCAAGTTAAGAGGTCAGTGACATAGCTATGCTGTCTATTGTGTAGATTAAGTATAATTAGGATGTCATTAGGCACGTATCTACGACCACACGTTTTAAATATTTTTAAGTGCATAAATAACTAAATGATATTTAGTGTGCATAAGCACGTGGGAATGAGCTTGTGTAAGAGTGTTAGAACATAATTATGAACTATATGTGTAATGGCCCATTCCGTTAGTGATATTGTCCGTTCTGGACATATGCCCGCGCGACTTTAAAATGCGTCACTAGGGTCTAAGACTTGTTAACTTATATACCCAGCATCTCTCTTGTGTTTTGTCGATGTGAGACTCTGTCTATAGTCTGAGGGTGTTACGTACACTCCTCTTATGGACTCAGCGTCCTCGCTGAGGTTTTTTCCACCAATGAGATTCGCCTAGACTCAGCACCGAGGTTTGCCCCGCCTAATCGGGATTTGCCTAAACTCAATTGAACTCTGACCCACCATCGACAAGACTCACACAAGTGTGACTCTGATATCATCACATAACTATTGATTAGATCAAATGATGCTTATATTTATTACATACCATCACGTGAAAGTATATTTTACGTTGGTGGTCAAATGAATAATGACTTTACTGGAGACCTATTCGACTTTTAGTGGCGACATAGTCAATATTGAGTGGCGATTAAAAGTTTCTAAAAAATACTAACAATTACACGTAAAAATAATTAGATTCTAGGTAGATTGCCAAAGAATAATTATATTAATAGCGACCTATTCGACTTTTGTGGTGACTGTAGTTGCTATAAAATATCAGGACATATGAGACTAAAGTCTTCATAAAGTTAAGACTATTGTGGCGAAGAGAATTGCCTTTTAAAAGGATAGATTCTTTTTGTAGCGATCAAATGTCAATTAACGTTTAATGGTCGCCACTAAAGGTCATCATAGTGGGCCACCACCATAATGGGCGACAAGAATGCAGACTTTTGGTGGTGACCCTTTTACTTCAAGAAATGCGCAAGCCAGACCCAGCAAAACACGGTCGCCACCAAAGCTATTTATCCTTTGTAAAATCAACTCTCTTGGCCGCAATTGCCTTAAATTTATGCTGACTTTAATTGCCATAAATATTATTCTTATGTTTGTTTAATATTGTTTTTGCTCCTAAAAGTATGTAGTAGATTGTCCTTTCAGGATCTGCGAATGAATCACTAATCTGAAAACTAAACTAATCGAGGCTTTCGTTTTGTGAGCAAGCATGCCATTTTGTGAGGAATTTTGGCGCCTTGTTAGTTGATTTGAAGTATTGGGCGCGATTCAAAAAATTAAAGAACTTGCTCGACGTTTGGTTTCAAGTTAGTGTTAGCTTTCTCTTCAAAATAAACTATTTAGCTAATATCGATCATGCTAAAAATAAGGATTAATTGATAATGTTAAAGGATATAGATGATATAAATGAGCGAGAAATAATGGGTGGGTGTGTCGATATTCAGTCGAAATTCAATTGCATCATTATGGGAAGACCTAAGGCTAATTCCGAATCATAGTTGTTGAATTGATCAAGTTAAGAGGTCAGTGACATAACTATGCTATCTATTGTGTAGATTAAGTATAATTAGGATGTCATTAGGCATGTGCCTATGACCACACGTTTTAAATATTTTTAAGTGCATAAATAACTAAATGATATTTTGTGTGTACAAGCACGCGGGAATGAGCTTGTGTGAGAGTGTTAGAACATAATTATGAACTACATGACTATTGATCGGATGAAATGATGTTTATATTTGTTACTTACCATCACGTGAAAATATATTTTATGTTGTTGGCCAAATGAATAATGATTTTACTGCCTACCTGTAACGACTCGACTTGTCATTTTGAGAATTAGCGTTCCGTTCGGTGGCTTAGGGTCTCGAACAACTTTGAAATATGTATTATCATTTGTGAGGGTGGTCAAGTTTGGTTTTCGAATTATTCGGGATTTTATTGAAAGAACAATTCTTGTTTTAGAAGTTTAAGTTGAAGTAATTGACCGGATGGTGAATTACATGTAAACAACCCCGGAATGAAATTCTAATGATTTCAATAGCTCCGTATGGTGATTTCAGACTTAGAAGTGTGTCCGAATATTTATTTTGAGGTCCGTAGCTAAATTAGACTTGAAATAGCGAAAATAAAAAATTTAAGTTTGAAAGTTTGACCGGAGAGTTGATTTTTTGATATCGGGATCGAAATCCGATTCTGGAAATTTGAAAAACTTCATTATGTCATTTATGACTTGTGTGCACAATTTGAGATCGATCAGAATTGATTTGATAGGTTTCAACATCGAATGTAGAATTTGGAATTTGTTAGTTTTGAATAGGCTTGAATTGGGGTGCGATTCGTGTTTTAGTGTTGTTCAATGTAATTTGAGGCATCGACTAAGTTTGTGTCATATTATGAGACTTGCTAGTATACTTGGTTGGGGTCCCATGGGGCTCAAATGAGTTTCAGATGAGTTTTGGAAGAGTTTGATATTTTTAGCATAAACATGTAATGATCCAAATGTTCAATTTTAGTTCTAGAGATCGAAATTTGATTTCGAGACTTCCGGGAGTTTGATAATGAATTATAGGAATGATCAGGAAAGTTTGGTCTAATTTAATCAATTCGCGATTGGGTTTTTAGCGCGAAATATGAGTTAATTATTTAACGAGCAAAATTGGTATCATATTGAGCAAATGAGCTCCGAATTGAGTTTTGATTGAATAACTAGGTTCGTATTATTATTTGTGACTCATAGGAACAAGAATCGTCGAATTCCGAGTTCGTATGAAGGAGTTAGAGCCTTCTTAGTGAAAATAAATATTGCTGGTGCAACAGGTTCTGGTGCGCACCTTTAGCGACCAGATTTGACACTTTTAGCGACGAGAATTGGGCTTTTTGGACCAAAATAGTGTTTTTATTGAGCAGTTTTGTTTTTTTAGCTCATTTTAACGTTTTTGGACGAAAGAACACGGTTTGGGGCGATTTTTCAGAGAAATTTCACAGAAAATCTTGAGGTAAGTCACTTGTGATCATTGTTAGTCAATAATATTAAATTTTCATCGAATATTCCGACTAGATTACATGTTTTTGAGGTGTAATTCAAGAATTTGGGCCTAGGGATTTAAAAATAAGATTTGAGGATTTGAAGGTCGAGTTGATGTCGGAATTTGGTAAATTTGGTATGGTTGGACTCGTAGTTGAATGTGTATTTATATTTTGTAATTTTTGTCGGGTTCTGAGACGTGAGCCCTACTATTGACTTTTTGTTGACTTTTTTAGATTTATTGTGAAATTTAGCTTTTTCATATGGAATTGATTCCTATACCTCATGTTGATTGTATCGAATTATTTGTGATTAGATTTGAGGCATTAGGAGGCCGAATCGCGAGGCAAGAGCATAGCAGAATAAAGAATTACGCGGTTTGAAGTAAGTAACTGTTCTAAATTTGATTTTGAGAGTATGAAACCCTAGATTTTGTGTTATGTGATTAATTTTGAGGTGACGCACATGCTAGGTGACGGGCGTATGGGCGTACACCGTAGTAATGGTGACTTGTTCAAATTCCATGGAACTGTATAGTCAAAATATCTTGACATTGTCAATGTACTTTTATGTGTTAAAGAAATTGAGCTGAGAATCATATTAAAAATTATGCTGAGACTATATGCCAGTATTATTGAGCCCCACAGAGGTCATATTGATGTTAAATTAATTGTTTAAATTGTAATTTCACACTCAGTGATGTTCGTTCATTTTATATCATATCTCAGTCTCTGTTGCTATTTATTTATATATCATATCATCATTTTTGGGCCGATTTTCATCATTTCTGAGAGTCCGAGAGACTGGAGAGATTAATGACTGAGTGAGGGAGAGGGCTTGATTGTGAGATATTGATACTATAGTACGTGAATTGTCCGTGCAACACGTGAGTTGTCCGTGCAGATCCAAATATTGCTACTATTACACGTGAGTTGTCCGTGCAACACGTGAGTTATCCGTGCGGATCTAGATATTGATACTATAGCATGTGAGTTGTCCGTGCATCATATGAGTTGTCCGTACGGATCTATATATTGATACTATAGTATGTGAGTTGTCCGTACAACACGTGAGTTATCCGTACAGATCCAGATATTGATACTATAACACGTGAGTTATCCGTGCAGCACATGAGTTATCTGTGCAGATCCAGATATTTACATTATAGCACGTGAGTTGTCCGTGCAGATTATAACGCTTTGGCTGAAGGAGCCCCTCCGGAGTCTGTACACCCCCAGTGAGCACATGTACCTACTGAGTGCGAGTACCGAGTGCTGAGAGAGTGGAAGAACTGAGTGACTGTTGTTCTGAGAGAATGCATTAATTTCATTATTGTTGCATTTCAGCTATCATATATCACTATTTTGGAAATTTCTAAAAGATATTATCTTCTGTTCAGTCGAACTTGATATGAAATTACTGTTTGGGCCTTAATTGTTGAATTTGCAAGCATGCCTACTTTCTTATGTTGGAAACTACTGTAATTGGACTTAGCTGTGAAGCTCGTCACTACTTTCAGTTCTTTATTTAGTATTGTTACTTGCTAAGTTGGTTGTACTCATACTACATCCTGCACCTCGTGTGCAGATCCAGGTGCTTTCAGATACGGTAATTGTTAGATCTCAGAGTATTATCAGTTGGAGACTATCAAGGTAGCTGCTTGGCGTCCGCTGACCTTGACTCTCTTCCTTTAAGTTATTGTACTATTCTATATTTTCAGACAGTATTTTTATCAGTTAGACTTTTTTATCATTTAGATGCTCATGTACTTAGTGGCACCGGATTTTGGGAGTGTATTTGTATTGGTATTTGTGGAATTTTCTACTAAATCATAATATTATATTTTTAAACTTAAAAGAAATTGTGGGTTATTGAGGTTGTCAACTTGCCTAGATTGAGATAGGCACCTTCACGACATGTTAGGACTTTAGGTCATGACAAGTTGGTATCAGAGCCCTAGGTTACATAGGTCTCATGAGTCATGAGCAAGTATCTAGTAGAGTCTTACGGATCGGTATGATGACGTCCATTCTTATCTTCGAGAGGCTACATGGCATTTAGGATAAACTTTCCATCTTTCTTTCTTTATCGTGCGACATTGATTCAGCTTGAAGCGTACCTTTTTGAATTTGTTTCACTCACTCGTATGCGTATGTGAGCGCTCGGTATCAGCTGCGCATCGACAGCTTGTAATTCTATGAACGAGGTACAAGGTGTATTTTCTATGTTTTGGTGATGGGCCAGTTTGGAGGACTTGAGGCCAGGATTAGACCGCAACTTAGGCTCGGTAGTTTCAGTTGTGTGAACTTGTACAATTTGACTCATATGTCCGGTAGTGTCCCTATGAGTGGAATTTGTGGCTCGATGAACGGCTGGACGACCATATGATGATTATATTGTGACTGTGGGATGTGTTCGGATGGTTTGGAAGTGACAGAATTTTGTTTTTGTGTCTTCTGTCTCGATTTGACGTAGAGTCTCGAGTTATGAACGTGTTGAAGGATCTTTCACGTGGTGTAATTGTGGAACAAATTAAATTTTTGTGTCTTGTTGATGAGTTCAAACTCAGGAAGGTTAAGTGATTACGTAGTAGTTGTGGCAGTAAAAAAGGTATAGAAAGATGCCAGTTTGAAACTAAACATGCGGGTTATCACCTGCGGAATAAACTACAGAGGTGTGTTCTTTATAATGCTGTGTGGAGAATCTTCTTTTCTATCAGTAGGGTAGATGTTTCGGGATTTGAATTTGAATTAGTCAATAAAGTTAACCTGATCGTCACGGGAATGAAGGCGAGCTTAGTAGACGATTTGAGGTACCATATAGGTTGTGTTGCATGAGCTTGGGAAGAATTTAGTTAAATCTCACTACGGTGTTATGGCAGTAATTGAATATGGGTATTATGAATTATTGAATGTTTTGATCTATGGCTTTGAGCCAAGTGGGGGAGCTTGCTATTGATAATTCGATTTCATGGTTATAGGTTAAATTTAGGTTTTGGTCTGAGACATACTTGTGGAGCAGTTATGACTACACAGGCTGAGATCGAAGATGACTTGAGTAAGAAAATTTCCTGAATACGGGATATAATGCACTTATGAAAATATGAAAAATCATGGAATGATTAAGTTGTTTGAAGGTTTGTTTTTTTATGCAGCTACATTGATTAGAAACTATTACGAGTATGCATGTTGTATAGTATATCATGTGATTATATCTGGAGTTATGGCTAAGGCTTAATACAACTTGTTAAGACTCATACAGAGTGTAGATGTGAGATTCGGGTCTTCAAAAGAAATTTTTTGATGTTGGAAATTGGATTCCAAGGTTTATGGGCTAATGCTAAATTAGTAATTTTTGGTTATGTGGTGTCATCAGGCCTATATGGAATAGGGTGACGTGGGATCACCCCCGGGTATATGCGTGATAAGGTGAAATAGTGATTTGAAGGTTTAAGAACAACTCTTGGCACGTTCGAGGACGAACATATATTTAAGTGGGGGAGAATGTAAGGAACCGACTTGTCATTTTGAGAATTATCATTCCGTTCGGTGGCTTAAGGTCTCGAGCAGCTTTGAAATGTGTATTACGACTTGCGAGGGTGGTCAAGTTTGGTTTTCGAATAATTCGGGATTTAATTGAAAGAACAATACTTGTTTTGGAAGCTTAAGTTGAAATAATTGACATGATAGTGAATTATATGTAAACGACCCCGAAATAGAATTCTGATGGTTCCAATAGCTTCGTGTGGTGATTTCGGAATTGGGAGTGTGTCCGGATATTTATTTTGAGGTCCGTAGCTAAATTATGCTTGAAATGGCGAAAATAAAAAATTTAAGTTTGGAAGTTTGACCAGGGAGTTGACTTTTTGATATCGGGATCGAAATCCAGTTCTGAAAATTGGAACAGCTCCGTTATGTCATTTATGACTTGTGTGCAAAATTTGAGGTCAATCGGAATTGATTTTATAGGTTTCGGCATCGAATGTAGATTTTGGAATTTCTTAGTTTTGAATAGGCTTGAATTGGGGTGCGATTCGTGTTTTAGTGTTGTTCAATATAATTTGAGGCATCGACTAAGTTCGTGTCATATTATGGGACTTGTTAGTATACTTGGTTGGGGTCCCATGGGGCTCGGATGAGTTTCAGATGAGTTTTGGAAGAGTTTGATATTTTCAGCATAAGCATGTAATGATCCAAAGGTCCATTTTTAGTTATAGAGATCAGAATTCGATTTCGATACTTTCGAGAATTTGATAATGAATTATAGGAATGATCTGGAAAGTTTGGTATAATTTCATCAAGTCGCGGTCGGGTTTTTAGCCCGAAATATGAGTTAATTGTTTAACGAGCGAAATTGGTATCGCATTGAGCAAATGAGCTCCGAATTGAGTTTAAATTAAACGACTAGGTTCATATTATTATTTGTGACACATAGGAAAAAGAATCGTCAAATTCCGAGTTTGTATGAAAGAGTTAGAGCCTTCTTAGTGAAAATACATATTGCTAGTGCAACAAGTTCTGGTGCACACCTTTAGCGACCAGATTTGGCATATTTAGCTACGAGAATTAGGCTTTTAGGACCAGAATAGTGTTTTTATTGAGCAGTTTTGTTTT